>OX459100.1:17091211-17380567 GCA_949775045.1 Metridium senile | reverse complement strand
CCTTTAAGGTTAAGCTAACATTTTTTACGGTGTTACAAATTTCACTCTATGACCTAAGGTTGATATTAGTGGAGTATTTATGGTCGTGTGATAGGCTGTAGTCACCATAGTGATAACCAATCAACCTCGTTCTCAGGCGCCCCACTCAAAAGCGAACGGAGAAGGCCTGGGAACAAGGTTGATATTAGTGGAGTATCTATGTCGTGTGATAGGCTGTAGTCGCCATAGTGATAACCAATCAACCTCGTTCCCAGGCGCCCCACTCAAAAGCGAACGGAGAAGGCCTGGGAACAAGGTTGATAATATTTGAGTATCTATGGTCGTGTGATGTTCTGCAAGTCTGATAGGATCGTTAGACGGTAACGTTTCTCCAGGTCTAACATGAAATCCAAGTGGTCTTCAAGACGAAAGTTGCGTATTGGTTCCTCCTAAAAAGGAGAAGGTGTAATATAGGGGTATTAAAAGGAATGGAGGGAAATGGGAATGGAAGAATTGAATAGTGAATGAATGAATGAATAAATCAACGGATGAATAGACCAAATCGGCTAACGCGTTGCTATGTACGTTTCCACCCAATTCAAATCTTTTGGGAATAAGATTCTTTGTCTTATGTATTTTAATATCACATGGAAAATGTTTGGAACAAAAGTTTTTATTCCCAGTGGTTTTGAATTGGGTAGAAACGTACATAGCAACGCGTTAGCCGATAAGGTCTATGAATGAATGTATTAACGATAAATTGATATATACATGTATGGACAGATGCACGAATGAATGGATGGATTAATAAATGAATAAAAAAATAAATGAAAGCATTAATCAAGTCAATGAATGAATATAAGAACCATCAAATCACGAATGAATGAACGAACTAACGAATGAATGGATGAATGGATGAATGAATGAATGAATGAATAATAAATTAATCAATAAATAAATGCATGTATGTATGTATGCATTAATGCATCTATGTATGGATGAATGGAAGAATGAATGAATGGATAGATAAATGTTGAACGAATAGATGAATAAGTAAATGTATGAATGAATAATAAATGGATAGATGAATGATGAATGAGTGGATCAATAGGTAAATGGATGAATGAATGGATAGATGAATGATGAATGAGTGGATCAATAGGTAAATGGATGAATGAATGGATAGATGAATGCTGAACGAATAGATGAATAGGTAGATGAATAATGAATGGATAGATAAATGATGAATGGATAAATGGATGAATGATGAGTAAATGAATGAATGTATGGATGAAAGGAGGAATGAATGGCCAAACTAACGAAAGGAGTAATATGTTGATGGTATCAGTGTGAATCGTACCTTGAGCATAACGAGTAGTCTTTGTTCTTGAGTACTATTGAGAATTTCTTGTTGCAGATGTTTAAAGATAGCAATACAGAAATACACCTGAAAAACAACATCAAAGACAGTGATGAGAATGATAACGTATCCTATTATGATTCTGTTATGATGATTATGATGACGACGACGTCGGTGCTGATGAGATGATGACGACGCCGATGATGATGAAAATGACTTAGATTATGAAGATGATGATAATGAAGAGGATGACGATGATTATGACGACGACGAAGATGATGCGATGACGACGACGATGATGATGACGACAACGATGATGATAATGACGAGGGTGATGATAATAATGACGACGATGATGACGACGAAGATGATGACGACGACGATGATGACGACGAAGATGATGACGACGACGATGATGACGACGAAGATGATGACGACGAAGATCATAACGACGAAGATGATGACGACGACGAAAGATGATGACGACGACGATGATGAAGACGAAGATGATGACGACAATGATGATGATGACCAGGGTGATGATAATAATGACGACAAAGATGACGACGAAGATGATGACGACGTTGATGACGACGACGATGATGATGACGACGACAACGATGATGATAATGACGAGGATGATGATAATAATGACGACGATGATGAAGACGAAGATGATGACGACGTTGATGACGACAACGATGATGATAATGACCAGGGTGATGATAATAATGACGACAGAGATGACGACGTTGATGACGACAACGATGATGATAATGACCAGGGTGATGATAATAATGACGACAAAGATGACGACGAAGATGATGACGACGTTGATGACAACGACGATGATGATGACGACAACGATGATGACGACGAAGATGATAACGACGTTGATGACGACGACGATGATGATGATGACAACGATGATGATAATGACCAGGGTGATGATAATAATGACGACAAAGATGACGACGAAGATGATGACGACGTTGATGACGACGACGATGATGATGACGACAACGATGATGACGACGAAGATGATAACGACGTTGATGACGACGACGATGATGATGACGACAACGATGATGATAATGACGAGGGTGATGATAATAATGACGACGATGATGACGACGAAGATGATGACGACGTTGATGACGAAGACGATGATGATGACGACAACAACGATGATGATAATGACGATGGTGATGATGCTAGTAACAACTATGCTATTGATGATAGTGATGATAATGACATTAATAATATTAGTCATGATGGTGATAACAATGCTGCCCATAGTGGTATAATACTTCACGCCTGTCTCTCCTTATTCTCTTGTGAGTAAAAATTGGACTCGTTGTAGTCTAACATTTTTAAACAATAGAGTAGTTGAATCGAGGGCATTATGCTGTGATAGTTGCCCGCGGAAACTGGATGCTCAGAAAAACAAATAGTTGCCCGAGAACGCAGTTGGAGGGCGACTATGAAGTTTTGAGGAACATCCAGTTTCCAAGGGCAACTATCACAGCATTATGCCCGAGATCTTAACTGCTCTATTGTTTTATATTATTCAACAACAAAATTTTCCGAAGCGGACGAAAACCTCAGCGGGCGCTCACGTGATCGCCCCTCGACCAATGAGAGCGGAGAAAAATTTGTTGTTGAATTATAAATTGTGATAGTGCATTTCATTAATATGGGCGGCGGAAGGGAAGAGATGAGAAGGAAATGAGAAACAGATATGATATCATAGTAAGGGAGTACCAAACGGAACTGATAAAACAGATATCGTGAAGGAGAGGAAATTGAAGAAGAACGACAATGAACAGATAAACAAATCGCTGGTAGAACCGGAATATATTGTAAACTACGTATTTCCAGGGACGTGACGAGGGATATTTTGCTCCAGATTGATCCCGAATTTTTACACAAAACGTTTGATCCCTGATCCCAAAAGCTTGCGCATTTTGATTCCTGATCCCACAAGCTTGCGCATTTTGATCCCTGATCCCAAACGCTTGCGTAGTTTGATCCCTGATCCTAAAGGCTTGCGTAGTTTGATCCTCCCAAAAGCGTGCGTAGTTTGATCCCTGATCCCAAAAGCTTGCTTAGTTTGATCCCTGATCCCAAAAGCGTGCGTAGTTTGATCCCTGATCCCAAAAGCGTGCGTAGTTTGATCCCTGATCCCAAAGGCTTGCGTAGTTTGATCCCTGAACCCAAAAAGCTTGCGTATTTTGATCCCTGATCCCTTGATACATGAATTTTATTCATACGATCCCGATCCCTCTACTGTGATGCAGCTGATTCGGACTATGTGATCCCCGATCCCACATCCCTCGTCACGACCCTGTATTTCGTATTCCGGTGTTTCTAATTACACAGTATTTCCAATTCAACTCAAATTTTAAATTTGTCGAGGGGGGATATGTTCTGAAAGTGAGAAATTTCCTAAATATTTCCCAATCGTGTATTTGCCATTGTTTCATCTTATAAATACGGTAGTTCCACACCCATAATAACGCAATACGTATGCCTGCGTAAACTCAGAATATTACCCACTGAAAAGCTTGTCAAAAGCCTTTATCTTTAATGTATGTTTTAATAGTAGTATTTGTGTGGTATCTCTTAGGGGTTAAAATTTGCCAAGCCACGCCCTTTTGAAAAAACCGTTCACGGTATCCTTTAGAGGTATTTTTTGAAATTTTCGACAAGCATACCCGGTACTTTACCCCCGGAGTCCCTTCCCCCTGGGGTTTGACAACGTTGAAGCTTATTAAGGATGTTCGCGGGCAAATAAGTTAACCAGAGATTTTTCTTCAAACTTCGCAGGTTTTGAAATCCTGCAGGCGTTCCTTGGCGCGCACGGAAAGGATGCGCAGAAACAATGCCCGCGAACGTCCTTAAGTAGAAGGAATAAAGGAATGATGTGGGGTTGTGTTGTAGAATACATTATCTGGAAAATGCGACTAGCATTACCTGGTAGTCAATACCAAGAGTGAGACACACACAGACATACAGACAGATATGGTCCCATGGAAGGTAGTTCCAGAAACACTGTCGTAACCAATGTTGACAGATCTACAAAAACAATAGCAATCAATTAGTTGTATCATACTGTCTAATTTCATCACAAACTCTCCGGCTTTAAATGGATTTGACCCTGGTGCTCTCCCTCAAAACCACCAGTCGCCTTTCCCGATACAAAAATGAACCTTCCCTAAAGGCCCGGGCAAACGGCTTCAATATTTGATTCCATATTCGTTCGAATGGTTGAATGCCAATGTTGAAGGCGTTTGCCACCATTTCAACATATTGTTGAACATGGTTGAAAGGGGGTGGCAAACGGTTTCAACATTACCATTCAACAAAATCGAACAGATGTTGAAGTTTTATCCACCCCTCCCTCCTTCCCCCTCAGCGTTCAACATCGTTCAACAACCATTCTACAGCGCTCAACAAAATCGACCCGATATTGAAGCAAATGTAGATAATAATAAGTTATTAAATTCACCTGAGATGGCGTGTAGCCAGACATTCTAAGAGCTGAGAAGACAAGAGGGACCTCTGCCTGTTGACAAACAAATTATTATTGTAATGAATTGATGGTTTAAAGACCCATGGCCACTTACCGGCATGCCTTGCGTTGTTGATTTTGATTTGAGTGTTATAATTCATTCGTAGTCAGCAAAACGCCAAAAGATTTAGTAAGAGCCTAATTACCCACTCAAATAGTAAAACATATCAAAATGTCTGAATTGGTGATTTTTATGGTCCACGACATTCAGTCTTTCGCGAGGTGCATGCTGGTAAGTGACCATGGGTCTTTAAATTATTTACCAGTTCATTAGTACTTTTACGCAACTATTTATTCACTCCATTTCTTTTTTCTTTCATTGGTTCACTTATTGAGTCAATCCATTCATGATATATTTCGCTATCCATCCAAGTTCAGTGAACTTAACTTTTGCATACATTAGTTCATTTATCCATTGGTATTTTTTTTCACTTATACACCGAACGCATTTCAATTCATCATTTCTTCGTTAGTTCATTCATCCATGTATTCGTTTGTTCATTCATTCGTTAATTTCTTCGTTAGTTCTTTCATTCCTCCATTCATTTGTTCGTTAATTTCTTCAATAGTTCTTTCATCCATTCATTCGTTTGTTCATTCATTCGTTAATTTCTTCGTTAGTTCTTTCATTCATCCATTCATTTGTTAATTTCTTCAATAGTTCTTTCATCCATTCATTCGTTTGTTCATTCATTCGTTAATTTCTTCGTTAGTTCTTTCATTCATCCATTCATTTGTTCGTTAATTTCTTCGATATTTCTTTCATCCATTCATTCGTTTGTTCATTCATTCGTTCATTCACCCATTCGCTCCTTTGCTCGTTCATTCATTTGTATTATTATATACGTCCAAATATCAATTTACTTATCCAGCTATATACCTGTAAAATAAGCTCGATGTTGTGGCAGGTGCATGAGTAGAGTGGTGGAATACCGCTGACAGTAAGTGACGTCGGCAGATGAACCTGTAAAAAGAGGGTAGAAATAAATATAGAAAATAACAACACTAACAAAAAAGCTTTAGTGACCCTTGAGACCTGTCCCTAATATGAAGGCTATTTGTTTTTCAAAGCATGTAAAGTGAATAGACCTCTTTACATTCCTTGTTTGTTGTCCCATTTCAGATCACGTGATGCTACCCTCGGAATTGTTTCTTTCACATGTAAATGATATTACACGTTCATCATAAAAGAACAAATTACAAGGGAATGACATGTGGTCTGAAAAGGGAAATTTGCATACGGAGGTAAAGAGGTCCATTGATTGGTTGGGACCCAAAGACATGTCCATAATACGGAGGAGTATGCAGTGTAAAGGCTATTTATAAAAACCTGTTCACATGACATAAACGTCAAATAATCTTTATGCGAAAAACAATCGTTCTACGTGAGAAAAATGTTATCTCAGAAATCTGCAAACTCTGTTGAATCAGAAGGGGACGATAACGCAAATCAGTTGTTGTCCAAGGAATATTTATTATTTATTTACCATTTAAGTCTGCATTCAATACTGAATATTATAGACTGCGTTATAATCTGAGACCTGAATGTTGTTCCAGCAGACAATCCCCTGCTCTTTTCGAATAGCACAACAGGATCTTTTACGTCCACCTTATATAGGAATTAGAGTGAAGGCAGACGGGACCTCCGGTTTTACGTCCTTATCTGAGAAGACGAGACACTGAGAGAGTAAAGTGTCTTGCCCAAGGACACAACGTCATATTATATTGTCATATCAACACGAATATCCAATGAGTTTCAAACGTTCCAATAGTCCCCTTCACAGTATAGTGGAACCCCGTTAATCCGGCCGTCGAAGGGACAGTCCAAAGTGGCCGTATTAACGGGGTGGTAAATTTTATAGAAAATGTATGGACATACATTTCGTCGGGACCTAAAAAACTGGCCGCAATAACGGGGTGGCCGTATTAAGTGGGTGGCCGTAATGCAGGGTTCCACTGTACCCTTTTGCGTCTAAGCAAGAGGAACGTTGAGCTTGCAATGGCAGAGAAACATGGATAATTGTCTCCCAAGGTGTTAAAAGGTCTCTATCACTGCAACTTCAAGCCCTTGCCATTCCTGGCCGAATGTATACCTTTATTAGCTTAGTTACGTCAGACAGGGGCGTAAATAGTTTGACCTAAGGAATATTTAATGAACTACAACCATCCTATAGATCTTAGATCAACCATTTCCAGATGATGATCAACGTTGATTGAAATATACGAAAAACATTCGTTGTACGTGAGAAAGATGTCATTCTTCTGACTGAATGTACACATTTTTGAACTCGGTTACGCCAGAAAGGGGCGATAGCGTAAATAGGTTGACCCAAAGGAATTTGAGAAACTTCAGCCACCCTGTAGGTCTCATATCAACCTACGTTAATTGAAATAGTGTACACCTAATTGCAAGAACGTTGTCCTGACTTTTGTAATTTAGTGGGAAAGGAATTGATTAAAAGACGAAAGGAGATCACTCAAGCTGAACTCATTCTTTTGTTATTCTTTTCTTCCTAAGACCCCGTCTACACGGATCCGGATACTTTTGAAACCGCATACTTTTTGATGCGAATCGGCCTATCGTCCACACGAATCAAGTGAATCCGGTCACCGAAACCGCACATTTTTGAATTGGAAACGATCAACAGGATTCGTGTGGACGCAAATATTTCTATGCGGTTTCAGAAGGATTGGATTCGTGTAGACGAGGCCTAAATTACAAATGTTCTCTTTTCGTTTGACAACCTTCTTGCAATTAGGTGTATATGAAAAGCAATCGTTCTACGTGAGAACGATATTATCCCCGCGTGTACTTGCGACCTCTATTGCATCAGGCAGATGGCGTAAATATAGGTCGACTTAAGGGAATTTAAGGAAGCCTGTAGAAAGTTTCTGTGCACGTCTATGAGGTTGCTCAAACTATGCTCTCAACAACGCGGAAATAGAGTAGATGAGAGTATAGCTGACCATGATGTGAGGAAAGAATACTGCGTTCATGAGCTTTGTGCATGGCTGAAGGTTTTGAACGTAGATTTAACAGTGTAATTTAAGAAAAAACGCTAGGTCGTGTGTGGTGAAAAGTAGTCATCCGCGTAGCCGTGTTTAGCTTCGTCACGCAATGCTCTGTTAGTGCGCGCTGTGAGGTGGAGCAGTAAGAATATGCTAATGCCTCTATGAAGGGTTAACGTTGATTCCTTCACAGGCAACTCCTTTTCTTTAAGTCTTGGCTTCCTTTGTTACTGTTACTCGTGTTCATTTCCAGATTCCTACAGAGAGTAGCCTGCGGAGGAGGCTGGAGATAACATGACATACATATGACCTAACGTGACATATATGACATAACGTGACATATATATGAGATAACGTGACATATATGAGATAACGTGACATATATATGAGATAACGTGACATATATGAGATAACGTGACATATATATGACACATATATAAAGATAGAGTGGGCCACTAGGTTATCAGTACGATTTATTGTAAATTGTAACTGTCATGTGTAACCCTCTTTAAATAAAGTTCATTCATTCATTCAGTGAAATATATGCCCATAACTCCTTTTGAAATATTTGATGTTTCTGGTTGAGTGATAGTGACTGAATAGTCACTAAATAGAAACAAGAGTGCAGACAATATATCCATGAAATACAAAACAAAATTGTACAAAATAGTGCTACATTAAACAATGGAAAACAATAAAATTAATTCAAATTGTATTATTGATCATTCGTTTCACGGATATACTATTTACACTCTATTAGTTAGTAGCTATTTTGTTTATATTTCCTGTTTTAGTGTTTTCCCTCTAAATTTTATCACCGAAGCAATAGATATGACGTAATCTGACATTGGCCGTCACAATACCATGCACTCATGCTTTGAAACATTTGCACCCATGCTTTGAAACATTTGCACCCAGGGTTTGAAGCATTTGAACCCATGCTATGAAACATTTGCACCCATGCTTTGAAGCATTTGAACCCATGCTATGAAGCATTTGCACCCATGCTTTGAAGCATTTGCACCCATGCTTGTAAACATTTGCACCCATGATTTGAAACATTTGGTTGAAGTGATATGTCAGTAAAAAATGCACGATTATTGTACGACCTATAACATTGAAATTGTACTTAAGCTGGATTAGCTTACAACATTGGCACTTGATTCACTGAAATGTAATAAGAACTCTTGAAATTATCTTTTTATAGATAGATAGATACAGTAACTAAATGATGGTCTTTGAACTGTTGAAATAAGAAGAAGAAAGGAAAGAAAAGACGAGACTGAAGAAAATGAAATGACAAACAAATGTATTAATTAAGAATAAAAGAAATGAATTAAAAAGAAAAATGGGATGGAAAGATGAGTAAAATAAAGGAAAAAAAGTTATAAAATACAATCAACTAATAGTAAAGAAAAGGTAAGGAAATGATCTGAAAAGAAATAAAAGAAAGGTAAAGACAAGAAAAAAAATGGAAAAACAATACGACAATTGAAAACAAAAGGTGAAGAAAATTATTGAAAAAAAGCCAACAATTACAAGCTAAGACAAGAGAAGAAAGGCAAGAGAAAAACAAGAAAGGAACAGAAAAAATACCAACACGACAGAGCACAGATGTTTTAAAAGGTTATCATAATAGATATTCAGGAATGATAAGAACGAGCCATTTTTGTTCGTCCCTGGCCAGGGCATTAAAGATACTCCAAGTATCTGACATGATCCCTCACGGGTCAGCTGATTTAAGTGTTTATCGTTTGGTACGTGATGGCATGAACCCACGTGGAGAAAACATTCGACATAACAGCCTTGGATCAATGAATATTGCAAATTAATAAGGAATTACATTCTAAAATAAGACACATTCAAATGGGCAAAATATCAAAAACATCATGCTCGGCTGGATAAATGAATATTGCAAAACAATAAGGAATTTTTATTGAAAATAATACCGATTAAAACGGCAAAATATCAAAGACATTATGCTGGGAAAATGAATATTGCAAAATAACAAGGAATTTCATTCTAAAATAAAACCGATTCAAATGGCAAAATATCAAAGACATTATGCTGGGAAAATGATTGAAAAACATGCCAAAATACGATGCATCTGTAAATATTTATATAACAAAACATTTGACATACAATTGTTCAAATGGAAATAGACAAAATTGTCAAATATTCATAAAAATACTTGAATCAATGAATATGACACTAAATCAATTTAAAATGCAAAGACAGATGATTCAAAATAGTCAGTCTAATCGTGAAATACAAATAACTAGTTATAAGAAAAAACGCTTTCAAATACGTGAGTTCATAAAAGCATCATATGAGCGAAACAAATATTCAAAATAACAATATCCACGAATAAGATGTATCTTATTTTGTAAAAAAAAAAAAAAAAACTGTAAAATGATAAAAGTTAAAATAATGAATTCTTGGACATAAAAAAAGCAATGATGAGTGTTTATGAAAGAAGAATAATAAGGCCAATTTAATTAATAGATAAATGTTTAGAAGATTTTGGTTACTCCATCACGCCATATTTGGGTACTCGATTAATATTGAAAATGGTCAACATATTTACATAAACAGAAAAAAACCCGACAGTATTTAAAAGCAAAAACATTAATATATAACTCAACCAGTCAAAGAAACACGAGATACTGAAGAAATATTCAGCTAGAAATACAAAGGAAACGGTACCTCTTTACAACGCTCCTTTTCTTTGAAGTGGCTAATAGTCACTATTCATTTCGTGTGTAAAGTGTTTACGCTTTATAAGGAGGTGGAAAACAGTTGAACAAAAATTAACTTGCAGTTTGTTGACTCTTACCCTGGGTTCCAGAGGCTCGATAGGGGATTGAAAAGTAAAGTCGGCTTGATCTACAATCACAGTTCGAAAAATCCAACTGGTGTTTTAGTGTGCGCATTAATAAAAAGAGTGCGCGAGGGACTATTTTATTTTATTTATTACCTTCCCGATTTTAAATAGGAAACAGCAAATTTGACTCTAAAAACGACCAGTTTGACTCTAATCCTTCAACGAAAACAAAATTTCAAAATTTTGACATGGCTATTAAAGTGTCACTAGAGTGATTTTCATATGACCATGAAAGAATTGGCAAACCAATAGTTGTTACTACACTCTGATCTGAATCTATTGTTTTCTTTTGTTCTAAACCAACAAGTACGAAATAAATAGTCGTTTTTCTTACACGGTCAAATGAAAATCACTCTACTATGCCATCGTTGTTTATAGTCTCAAGTATCCAAGCAACCATACGGAATAATGTTTACAAACTTACCAACCGTAAAAGAACTTTCACGAACAAATGAAGCTAATAATATCATTAACCTTTGGCCGATTAATATCTGTCGATGCTGTGCTTTGAACTGAGGCGTGTCAGATGAAACAAACACGAGACGGGGGAGAAATGCTTAGTACATTTTCCTGCTTATTTATTCAGCATGCAGAAGAATTATTCAGAATTAGTAGTCCGTATGTGTTAGAGAAACTTTGCTTGCGATTTATTAAGTTGGATCATACAGCATGAATGTGGAAGGATTTTTTTCATAAAAGTACATGACCACTTTTAGTTGCAAACTTTTGTTCTTGATGTGCGCATGTGAAAAAGTGTGTGAATGTAACAGCGGCCCTAAAGGTAGTGGGAGCTTGTAATGTCACGAAGCGTCACACCTTCCTTCTCCCGAAATAAAAATGACATCAACAGCGTTTGACATCGTTTCTAAGAATTATGGGTATAAAAGTATCTAAGTGAATTTAAAAAATATTTGATATAAATCGCGCGCTCTGATTGGCTGAGAAGCATCATGTATAACTCAACAGAGCACAGAACGTCTATTCGTTTGATTTTAACAACTGAATATTTTATAAAAGAAATAGAAAACTCAGCAGCAGTGCTCTGTCAAGTTATAGAGCACTTGGAAATTTTAAGAAGACTCAAGAAGCTGAGAAGTACTAAGCTACTCGTCGTGCTTCTTCTAATACTTCTCTTGTCTTCAGTTAAAATTCCCGAGTGCTCTATTTTTTTTTAACACATACATGTTTATAATGCTTGCACAAGAGAAACCCTTTACAAGAAACTTTGTCATCCGTGAAATGAAAAGCCAACAAGCTAGTAGCGCAGGGGATTATGGGTAACCAACCTATGTATACTTGCTAGAACTCGGGGATTTCATGGCCATGTCGCCACACTTGTTAATGTGTTATTGAGAAATGGCCGTTTCGACTTATTAGACAACAAGAAAGGCATGCCAAGTGCACATTTAGTTTTCTGAGCTGATCTATGATAATTTGCGCCACTAGCTTGTGTCCTTTTCACGGGTGACAAACTTTCTCGGAAAGGGTGTATCTTACCGATGCATGAAGCCTTCTTATCCACAGGTATCCCGAACACACCAGGCTGGAAAACTTGAATAAGAACTCACGGCTTTCATCGGGATCTCCTCCAAACATGAGGAAGATGGTGGAAACGAACCAATCATGGCCAGAGTATTCTACACTGAGAGTACCTGCATCGTTTGTTAAGGTTTACAAGAGATAAAACATATTTATCATTTGATTATCATCATCATAGATTTATCACTTCACTGATTTCTATGCATCTCTACAAAACCAAAAAGAAATAAAAATTGCAGACGATACGTTAATATATCACCATCACTACCATGACTATCATTACATTTTCTAGACATCAAATCTCCACAAAACTAAACACGAAAAACATTACCGACCATACGTAAATACACCACCACTATCACTATGCATCAAATATATACAAAACTAAACGCGAAAAACATTACAGATCATACGTAAATACATCACTATCACCATCACTATGCATCAAATATATACAAAACCAAACACAAATAACATGACAAAACCATACGTAAATACATCACCATCATCACCACCACCACCACCACCACCACTATGGCTATGTTTTTTTGATTAAATATCCACAAAACCAGCCACAAATAACAGTACAGAGGATACGTAATGTAGAGTCTGGTATTCTCTGTTGGCTGCGCATAAAGAACTTGGCGTATTTAAGAAGATGATGAAGATCATCAGTAGCATCTCGACTTGATAGTAAGATCTTTAGCTGTAAGCCATACCGTATGGCAAGCTTGACACCAAGAGACTCGATAGACGACAACTCAGTGTTCTTTAGACTTAATTCACCAACTGAAAGAAAGAGAATTGAATGAATGAAACAATGAATGGATGGAAAAATAGATGGATAAATGTGTGGATAAATGAACTTATAGATATACTGGATAATGAATTTATACGACTAAATGGATGGATGGTTGAACAAACGAATGAATGAAATGAACAATTGAAAGAATGAGAATTGAATGAATGAATGAAACAAATGAATGGGAAAGTAGGTGAGCGAAGGTGTGGATAATAAATTTATACGACTAAATGGATGGGTGGCTGAACAAACGAATGAATGAATGAATGAAATGAACAACTGAAAGAATGGGAATTGAAAGAATGAATAAAACAAATGAATGTATGGAAAAATAGATGGATAAATGTATGGAGAATGGATTTATGCGACTAAATGGATGGATGGTTGAACAAACGAATGAATGAATGAAATCAACAACTGAAAGAAAGCGAATTGAATGAATGAATGAATGAAACAATGAATGGATGAGAAAATAGGTGAGCGAAGGTGTGGATAATGAATTTATACGACTGAATGGATGGATGGTTGAACAAACGAATGAATGAATGAAATCAACAACTGAAAGAAAGCGAATTGAATGAATGAATGAATGAAACAATGAATGGATGAGAAAATAGGTGAGCGAAGGTGTGGATAATGAATTTATACGACTGAATGGATGGATGGTTGAACAAACGAATGAATGAACAACTTAAAGAAAGATAATTGAATGAATGAATAAAACAATGAATGAATGGGAAAATAGATGGGCAAATGTGTGGATAAATGAATTTATACGACTAAATGGATGGATGATTGAACAAATGAATGAAGGAATGAAATGAACAACTGAAAGAAAGAGAATTGAATGAAGGAAAACATGAATGGATGGGAAAATAGGTAGGCGAATGGGTGGATAAATGAATTTATACGACTAAATGGATGGATGGTTTAACAAACGAATGAAGGAATGAAATAAAACAACTGAAAGAAAGAGAATTGAATGAATGAATGAATGAATAAAACAAAGGAATGGATGGGGAAATAGGTGGGGAAATAGGTGGGGAAATATGTGGATAATGGATGGATGGTTTAACAAACGCATAAACAAACGAGCGAATGAATGAATGAACGAAATGAACGAACTAACAAACCAATAAGTAAACGAATGAATGAATATACAAATGAACGAATAAATAATTCTATGTATTGTATAAATTTAATAATTATTGGATAAGAACTTGATTATGTAGGATATCACAAAAACTGAATTCAATAATTGTATTTTATTAATTTAATAATTATTGGATAAGAACTTGATTATATAAGATATCACAAAAACTGAATTCAATAATAGTATTTTCTTAATTTAATAATTATTGGATAAGAACTTGATTATATTAGATATCACAAAAACTGAATTCAATAATTGTATTTTATTAATTCAATAATTATTGGATAAGAACTTGATTATATAAGATATCACAAAAACTGAATTCAATAATTGTATTTTATTAATTTAATAATGATTGGATAAGAACTTGATTATATAAGATATCACAAAAACTGAATTCAATAATTGTATTTTATTAATTCAATAATTATTGGATAAGAACTTGATTATATAAGATATCACAAAAACTGAATTCAATAATTGTATTTTATTAATTTAATAATTATTGGATAAGAACTTGATTATGTAGGATATCACAAAAACTGAATTCAATCATGTTCATTTAATAATTATTGGATAAGAACTTGATTATAAGATATCACAAAAACCGAATTTAATAATTGTATTTAATGTATCATTTCAAATACTATAACTAATTGCAAACATACTTTCACAATAAAGCGCAAACACTTAATCCGTGAAATAAAATCAAAATTGTTACTAGCAAATAGTTTTTATTTAGTGGCTATCAATCAACCAGAACAGTCTAAGAAAAGGCAAATACAAAGGAGACAATACTTCATTACAGCTTTACTTGTCTAAAATAGTCACTTATAGTCACTAAATAAGAACTATATTAGACAGTTAAAAATAGATTTCATTTCACGGATTAAGTGTTTGCGCTCTATTGAACACAAAAAGTTTTTAACAAGAAAAATAGTAAAATGTTGAATAAATCAATACCCTTTATAGAGGACATTTACAACTATCAGTAAGTAACTATTTTTTTTTTATTTCATGATTTTTGTGTAGAATTTTCACTCCATATTTGAACACAATTTGTCTGTAATTCTGGTCAAACCCTTACAGACAAATGCTACTATTTACTGTTAAGACCTAGTGATAGGAGAGGTTTTAAAGGTTCCCTTGCAATATATATCAATATCATACTTACTTACTGATTTACTTACTTACTAATATACTTTTGGAGACAAAATTACATTCATTTTCGATTAACATTCAATTCTTAAAAAATGATATCATTTATTCTTTTAGAGTCAAAATTACATTCATTTTCAATTAACATTCAATTCTTAAATATCATTTAGTCATCGCTCTTTCAAAAAGGACAACACCAGCTCCCCCTGTAGTACAAATCACTTGACCATCATTCAATACTGCTATGTAATGACCATCATTCAATACTGCTATGTAATAGGGAAATTTGGTTAGTTTACTTGAGCGACCTACATAATGACCATCCAATGTAAACTTGTGAATCAAATGAGATTTATTATCACAGACCAGTAGATTGTTATCATTGTCAATAGTTAGACCCTTGGGATTCTGTAGCTGACCATCAGTGTAGTCCTTCCCACCAATGGTGGTTACTGTAGTGGGTGACTGGTTGTCTTTCATTTCAATCACATGAACCACTGAGTTGTTATTAGGTTCACTGACATAGAACAGTCCATTGTGTGTAACTGTACTATATGGGTTTGGTACACTAAACTGATACTTAAAGTCACCATCCTTTGTAAACACTTGGACACGACTGTTTGCATGGTCACATACAATGATGTTTGAATCATCATCAACGTGTACTCCACATGGCTTTTTAAATTGACCATTGCACTTGCCCTTACAACCAAAAGTTCTCATCAGCTTTCCTGTTGTAGTGTTCACTATGCATATTCTATGATTACCATTATCGGCAATGACTAAACTTGTTTCGTTAAGAAATGCTAAACCAGAGGGATATTTCAACTGTCCCTGTCCACTGCCTTGACTACCATATGTCAGTAACAAATCTCCCTCCATGTTGTACACTCTAACACAGTGTGATGCATTATCTGCTACAGCAATCTTACTGTTTGTTTTATTCACTGCAATGCCTGTAAAGGTCTTAAATCCTGTATTTAAGGCGTCTTTCAGTTTAGAATATCCAGTTACTTCCTTCATTTGTTGTGGCTTCTGATGTTGTTCCCCTTCTGATGTTTTGAGTTGTACTGTCAGCTTTGCTTTCTTCGTAGCTTCTATATTAGACGGCTCAACTTTGATTGAACTCATCTTTGGGTCAGCCTTTTTAAATGATCGTACTTGTCCTAGGCCAGTTTTCACTTGTTCGCATAGTTCTTTATTATGGTTAAAAATAATACCGGTGGTATCTTCTGTAAAAGAATCGTAGATGAATTGTTTAGAGCCGTCTGTGTCTTGGTTGCCAGTCATGTCACTTGCTGTTCCTATCTCAACAAATTTGCTTATATACTCTTGTGCTTCTGTAGTGTGACGAAATATGCGTAAATTCCTGTCAGCTTTCGTTATGCTTTTCTGGATCTCATTCACAAGTTGTTGTTCGTTGTCAAGAATTGATTTGATTAACTTTTGGGTTAGTTTCTTGACTTGTTTTTTAGCTTCTTCTCCATTGTGTTTGATAAGGAGAGCGATTTCTTCTTGTTGTTTCTTTTCCTTTTCGTCAGTACTAAATTTGTTGATTTCTTCAAGGTTTTTAGACAATAGATCTTTTTCAATGGCGATGAACTCCTGCAGTGTAGTTGTCTTGTGGGTGCGGTGATGGTCTATCAAGCAGTGTCTACAGATTAGCATGTCACAGTGTTGGCAGTGTAATTCCACGTCTTGTTTGTCGTGAGTTTTACAAGGACTTTCTCTTTTCAGCATTATCTCGATATCTTCCTTCTTCAAGTCAGACAAGGAAACGACTTGGTGATTTTTGATAAATTCTGAATGATTAGCAAGACATTCTTCGCACAACGATCGATCACATTCGAGGCAATGACAAAATGCTTGCGAATGACTCGCAGAAACTGAACAAATCTCTTGACTTTCGATAAACGCCAAGACTTGTAAGATTCTGCAATGTACTGGACTGCTCTGTATGTCTTCGACGTCGTTTAGGTCTTGTAGCAGGGTTTGTGAGGTACATTGAGGACACTTGAAGATGTTGACTTGTTCGGTGAGTTGTGCATGTCTCTTGATACAAGACTTACAAAATGTATGAAAACATTGTAACAACTTAGGTTCAATCAGCGTCTCGTTACACAACAAACATTGGACTTGGTGTTTGAGATTTGCTAGAAATGACTCCATTTTACGCTAGTTTTCTAGTAGCAAACAGTGTTGGTTGGTAGTGAAAGCGACACGTTGAACAGTTTCTGGGAAGTCCCGGATGATTGCTCCATCGGTTCCCGGAACTGACTGTTCGTAGAAGTATGATTGCGTGACTTCAAACAACAAGTATGATAATTACGTCACGTCTATGTAACACAATATCTCTTTCTCGACTTATCCGTTTATTCAGTGAGACCAATATGACTATTTTTAAATAATGATTTCATAAAGTAGTTACAGACGGAGAATTCAACGGATATTAAAGAACTAATGATCTGCTTTGGAATAAATATAGTAACTTACTTCCTTATACATTAGTTAGCTAAATCGATTTCACTTCATACACGCAAAAGAAAATAAAACTGATCAGTTAAACTCTCGCTAAGTTAAGACCTACCGACAGCTATCGGTGTTTGTTAGTGAATTATGAATTAATGTCTGTAATATAGAAGGTTGTATCATGTTCACGATCATTACTAAAACACAACTGGTGTACGTTTCGTTGACCTTTGACGTTCATAGATATACGAAAAGATATTGAAACCTTGGTGTATGTGCAAAGAAACAATATACTTTGTCTATAAGACTGTTTGTTTGTTTTGTTTGTTTTTATTTGTTTGTCCGATTTGTCTGTTCATTCCTTGTTTGACAGTTTGTTTCTTTGTTTTTTTAGTCCGTATATGTTTGTTTATTGATTTACAACACCTGCTCTATGGGCGAATCTTGAAAAAAAAAAATGAATTTGTTTGTTAATGTTTGTCATTATGTTTGTTTGTTTATGTGTTCATTTGTTTGTTTGTCTGGTGTTTTTAGTTGTAGTTTATTTGATTGTGCTTCGTTTATTTGTTTGTCTGACATGTTGTGAATGTTTGTGTAGAAAAGTAAAGAATAAGAATGAAGGAATAGAAAAACAGGATAAATATATCTTTGTATGAATGAATTGGGTAATGCATTATTAATTAATTGATAAATAGCATATTCAGTAAATCCGCAATAAATGCACTCTAATAAACTTATATTTGAGAACACAGACAAACAACTAGTGGATAATGAACAATTTTAACAAAAAATCAAATGAATCGACAAACTACCGTACGTATCAACAAACAAGAAAATGAAAATAATAATAATAATAATGAAACGAACGATGGACACTATGAATGAATAGATAAATGAATAATGAAAAAGAGAGAATGAATATTGATGAATAAATAGGTGAATCGATGAACCAACGAATGATCGATTAAATGAATGAAAGATTAAATGAATAGATGAATAAAAGTATTAATGAAAAAATGGACGAATTAATGAACAATGAATAAACGTATGAATCAATAAACAAATGAATACATAAATGAATAAATAAATGAATAAACGAATGAATACATAAATGAACGAACGAACGAACGAATGAATGAATAAATGGATGAATGGATGAATGAATGGATGAATGAATGAATGAATGAATGAATGGATAAATGAATAAATTAAGGAATAAATTAAGGAATAAATTAATGAATGGATGAATGAATGGATGAATGAATGGATGGATGAATGAATGGATGAATGAATGGATGGATGAATGAATGGATGGATGAATGAATGGATGAATGAATGAATGAATGGATGAATGGATGAATGAATGGATGATTGAATGAATGAAAGACTAAATAATAAATAAATGAATTAAAAATAAATGAATGAATGAATATCAATTGTTTTACTATTGTCTCACCTGAGAACTCAATAAGTGGGAAGATGGATTCTTCAGGTATGTTAGTCAACGCACGACAGACACTCTCCAGCAGAAGTTTTAGCACTAAAAACAATCAATTTTAAATGACTATCATATATATAATACGCTAAGCGAAAAATGTCCGCATCTTATTCCAATAAACCCACCCACTGTGCCATAAATATTCGCCAAAAAAGTAGAACTCTACCCAAGCGTACCTCCTTTCAAAAGAATTCAGGGTAGAATAACAATAAATGTAAAGTAGTGAATTTTTCACGGGTACCCTGACTAGCCTTAATAAAGAAACACATTTTTCAGAAACACGCAAAACAGAGTACTAATAGACTTTTCTCACGAAGGAACTAGTCATATCCAAATGCCGTACAAGCCTCATTTTGACTTCATAAGACATGAGCACAACGGAGTCAAAGTGAGACTTGCTAGGCATTTGCATTTGAGAATGTAACACCGATTGACCGAATGCCAACAACCTCGTTCCCAGGGCAATCTCCCTTCGCTTTTGGGTGGGGCGAAAGGAGAGGGCCCTGGAAACGAGGTTGCGAATGCCAATTGACTTTCAAAAATAAAAAACTAATATAATCTTAAGAAATACTCACCACCATCAGAAAGAGCAAGCAAAACTATGTATTTTTGGAAAGATCTATTGCTATTTTATAATTCAGTAAATATATTTGCTAGCCTCATTTTGGTGTATTTCACACTTTTGAAATTCTCATAATTTCTCAAGAATTTAATATTTTTGTCTCATTCTTATCTATAATTTTGATGTAGTAGTCAATAGACCTCTTTACATCCGTATGCAAATTGCCCATTTCAGACCACGTGTCATTCCCTAGAGAATTGTTCTTTTATGATGAACGTGTTATATCATTTACATGTGAAAGAAACAATTCCCAAGGGTAGCGTCACGTGATCTGAAATGGGACAACAAACAAGGAAGGTAAAGAGGTCTACTAAAATATGAATTTCAAAAAATATGATAATGAAGTGGCGACCATATTGGCGGTCTATACCTTTTGGTTTACACCTGAAGGCCTTATTCTTAATAGTTGTACAGAACAGCTCTCTGAACTTTTCAAGCCACTCGATGCTGCAAACAAACAAGATGATTGGAGTCTAATTAACGAGGAACGAATCATTAAATAACTGAATGGACAAATACAATTATTAGTCATTCATTTTTAAATAAACGAATGAATGATGGATGGATTAATGAAAAAATGAATGGATGAATGAATATATAAATGAATAATTTTATCTTTCATTCATTCACATTCACCAATCCATTCACTAATTTCTCATTTATATTTATTTATTCATCCACCAACTCATTCATCTCTCCATTCATTCATTCCCTCATCCATTAACTAATTCATCCATCAATTCTCATTCATTCATTCATCCATCCTTCAATCTTTCCAGCCTTCCTTCCTTCCTTCTTGTCAATCGTTCACTATAGCTTATTAAATCCTTTAATACGAGTTAAGTAACAATGGACAATCTTTGAGGATGTTTTTTATATATACCTTTCGGCTCCTGACGGCTTCTCTCCTTCCAGAAACTCCAAAATACTGTCACCTAACATCAAGTCTTTCATGAGTATATTTAGCTATAATCTCCTACTTAACGGCATTTAAGCAGTGAGTGGTCCAATAGCCAAACTGGCGTCCTCCGTGATTAGTATAGGAAATCGCACGATCTTGAGTACAATTCGTAATTAATAGGTACGAGTGATGTTTTGAAAGTTTTTAAAATTGGAAGAGCCTTTTAGGTCTAGTCCAATTTGACAACATTCAAAACATCACGAGTATTTATTAATTACAAATTGTACGAGAAGATCGTGCGATTTTTTATTTATGATATACTTAAAAACTAATTGACTCTACAGAGCACAATTTACGATGTAATTGTACTCCTCTCGTCCAATCAGAATCGAGTAATTTTGTACAGGTTTCAATCCTTATTAAAGATATCGTGCAGCGTTGAATAAATAGAAATATTATTAAACAAATATCTATAAACATCTTATAAAATATCATGCGACACTTCCAATCAAATATCGGACAAGTTTTTAATTCTTATTAAAGATATAGTGCCATGTTAAAGATAAAGTAAAAAAAAAAATTTAACAAACTTCTAAAATCATATTGTGCGACACTTGAGGGCAGAGAAAAATATCAAGCAAACTTAATATTGGTCTACCTCCCATCAAATATCAAATTGTCCGTCCCTTAGACAAAGTAAAGTTGTTTCGTGCATGTCAACATTTCTCTCTCTATAGTGGCTTACCTTGCTCAAAAGCATTGGTGATAACCGCGTGGTCCTGGACTACATAGTCTTTAGGAGGCGGGAAAGATGAGAAGAGAGGCCATGGGTACGGGTTGTTTGGGTCCTATGGGATATATATAATAGTCGTTACATAGGGAATTGATTAAAACAAGCTACAATGAACCAAAAAAACAATGGAGCAAAATATATATTTATAAATGGCAATCCAGCACTAAATCGAAACATCGTTTAGTCTAACCAAACAATTTAGCGGTACTGTATTAGGGTGCCAACCAAAACGCAGCTTTCGACTGGTGCTGGATTATTGGAAACAGGCAAAGAGACAAACAAACAAATAAATAAATAATACATAAACAAATAAGCAAGCAAGCAAGCAAGCAAGCAAGCAAGCAAGCAAGCAAGCAAGCAAGCAAGCAAGCAAGCAAGCAAGCAAGCAAGCAAGCAAGCAAGCAAGCAAGCAAGCAAGCAAGCAAGCAAGCAAGCAAGCAAGCAAGCAAGCAAGCAAGCAAGCAAGCAAGCAAGCAAGCAAGCAAGCAAGCAAGCAAGCAAGCAAGCAAGCAAGCAAGAAAACAAGCAAGCAAACAAACAAACAAATAAGCAAACAAACAAACAAGTAAACACACAAACAAACAAATAAACAAACAAACAAGCAAACAAACAAGCAAACAAACAAGTAAACACACAAACAAACAAGCAAACAAATAAACAAACACACAAATAAACAAACAAACAAACAAGCAAACGACATTTCAAACATACAAACGATCAAACAAACAAGTAAACACACAAGTAAACACAAGTAAACTTCGAGCGAGGGACCTGTTTTGATACCTCAGTTAAGGTCCTGCCTGGAAGTATCCTCTCAGATGGACCACCAACCCAATAGGACTTGACAAGTATTTGATTGCGTTCAATGGAACATCTATCTATTATATAGTCCCTCCTATATGGAGAAAACAATGAACAAACAAATGGGTAAATGAATGAATGAATGGATGGATGATTAAATGAATGAATGAATGAGTAATGAATCGAGCCGAATGAATAAATAAATGAATGGGTGAATTAATGAATGAACAAATGAATGAAAAAGTAAATGAACGTATGAATGAATGAATAAATGAATGAATGAATAAGTAAATGAATCAATAACTGAATGAATAACTGAATAGATGAATGATCAAATATATAAATGTGTAACTGAATGACTGCATGAATGAATATATAAATGAATGAGTAAATGAATGGATGAATGATAAATGAATGAATGGGTAGTGGGTGAATAAAGATATGTACCCTATTTATAGAGTGTATGGATACGTTAAGCATTTTCTCCTCGATAATTTAACTTGAGACCACGTGACAAGTCATGTGACCTACTGACAAAACAATAGGTTAATCCTACATACCCATTATCAAGTCTATTATCCAACTGAGCCTGCAGTAGCAGTTCTGTAAAGCGGTATGTTGATTCCAGGTAGAGTAACGTGTCCAGGCACGAACACAGTATATTCAATACCCTGAAAAGAAATAAAAAACAAACCTCATTGACTGGAAAATGAGAGAACAATGACTTTATGTGTAAATTATTGAATGATAGGTGTATTTCCATTCAATCTTAATTAGTTCACCACACCTTTCCCCGAAAAATTTTTAATTTCAACAACACTTTTACAGTGCGAATCGAAAAACCGTGGATACCCAGAAATAACTATATCACCGCAAGAAGTTTGAATGATGTGTAGTATGATAAACGTTTTTTAGTTAGAGTTGTTTGCGAGTTGTTCAGTGAACAATAAACGATTTCTAAAATATTTCTGGGTGCCCACGGTTTTTCGATTCGCACTGTAACAGAGCGAAACTTATGCACTCTCCCCTCCCCCTAAAAAAAACAAAGTTGGCCATTCTCCACTTTCACATAACCATAATACCTTCTGTTTTTGGTGGGTAGACATTGTGATTCAAATTTGTTTGTTTTGAATTACAATAGCTACCCAATCCCCCCCCCCCCCCCCAACAGAAGGCATTATGGTTATTGTGAAAGAAGAGAATGCATGCATGCAACACATTTATGCCAGTGAAACTGACTCTCTGAATCCCTTTCTACACATCCCTCCTCTCCCCTCCACACATCACCCCTCCCCCTCCCACCGTATGTCCATAATTTTACAACAAATCCAGGCTTGGCTTGTGCAAATGCAGCTTTTGTCAGGTGAGGGGCGACTTCACTGAGTTGGTTGCCCAACTCAACTAGAAGGGGGGCTCCGCCTCTCAAGAGAAAATTTACTGAACTGAACTGAACAGCTGTGCTTGATAACATGAAACTGGACGATTGTCATAGTGGATGAATCAAAGCAACGTACCTTAGTCCAAAGTGATGAGACTGTTCGTAGTTGAACAATGAGTTGATTTTATAATCACAGTCGATGATAATCAGCCTGTCGAAAAACTCCTGAATCGAAACAAGCACATGAGCCATGAAGGAACTGCTGTATGATTGTAGAGTCGTTTTTATAAACAATTTCAAAATTTGTTTTATTTTATTAGCTTTTTCCTTCATACGAAGGCAGGGACACCACAACAGCTTACGCCAATTACTGTGAGCCCTGTAGTATGCCGAGACCTGAGTGATGTGCCGGGAGACAATCCCCTGCTCTTTTCGAAGAGCACAACAGGATATTTTACGTCCACCAAATACAGGAATTAGAGTGAAGGCAGACGGGACCTCCGGCTTTACGTCCTTATCCGAGAAGACGAAGCACTGAGAGAGTGAAGTGTCTTGCCCAAGGACACAACGCCATCGCCCGGGCCGGGAATCGAACCCAGACCATTAGGCCCGGAATTCGATCCCCTGACCACTTAGACCATCACGCATCTCTCTATTTGATTTACATTCGATATTACAGTAGGTGCCACATTCTTGAAAAGGGGCGTGCGCTTGCTTTTCAATAATAGTCCCCTTCAAAGTCCATGCGCCAACTTGAAAGGTAGCCTGGCCTTTGCATCGAAGTGAGACGAACGTTGAGTTTGCAGTGATAGAGAACTTTTAACACCTTGCCGTTCGTCTCGCTTCGATGCAAAGGCCCGGCTACCTTAAGTTTCAAGATGGCACAGGGAGCTTTGAAGGGTGCTATTGTTAAAAACATTCCTAAAAGATACCGGAATTCCTTTAAAAAGGGCTTAGAACGGACCATTTAGACCCTAAGAGGTACCTCGAAAACTTTAAAGAAAAACGCGAAAATCCGATTTTAACGTTAAATATTTATCGTAAAGGTAGTGAGTGTGGGTCTGAGTCTCCCCAATTAGGGACTGGTCATAAAGTATAGGTGGGGGCGGGCCGAAAAAGACTTTTATTGGCCCACCCTTTAGTCTATGCATAGTTACAAGTAGCCCACCCCTATACAATGCACAACAATGCACAACAATAACCCCCCAAATACCCCCAGTGTATTGCTTAATTTGTCTTGGCCCACCCCTTTTTTCATGCTCAAACATTATGGCCCACCCAACCTTTTTTCCCATACTTTATGACCAGTCCCTTAGTATAGGACACTCGATTAGAAGATTTGAGACGTTAAAAAAGTAATGTATTTATTTTAACAAATCTGCTTTTTTTCATTTAACACAACATTCCATTCTAAAAACACTGAATACTTACCGCTAGGGTCAGCGGCGCTCCATGTGGCTCAACAGGTTTAATCTCTTCAACCTCAGATGTTGAGGTAGATGGCCTGCTATACACACCCAAGACCTCGTATACAGCAGGGAACGAAGAAAACACACTCAGGAGATTGTTCAGAGCCTGGAATGTGTGATGTAGTAAAAAAGGTTAGTAAATTGGAAGAACGCAGACAGGACGCTTGCATCAAGTTAATAAAGAACATAAAAAGTAACAATCCTCTGTATAAACATATTCATAGCCAGATTATTATTCGGCATTACAATCTGAGATCAGAAGGAAAGAAATACACTGACACTATGAACACTAACCGTTTTAGCCAATTTGTGACCGTCAAATATGCTGTAAATGCCTTGGTGTGAATTGATTGTTCTTTACTATTATTTATTATTATTTATGATACACTGGCCTTTACCTGTAATTCAGTTGTTACTGCAAGAGGTATTAATACTTATTTATTATTATTATTAAAATTAGGTTTGGTAGAGTCAGTAGTTAGTATCATTAACAGTATCATTATCATAGTTTCAATTGTCATCACGATCAAAATCGTCATCATCATGCTCTTTACTCAGACTACCTTGTTATATGTTCTACTATCAATTGTATCAATATGTTTTATAATAGGCAAACCCCAACTCCTCCCCCATCAAATATCTAATGGTCCGTCCCTATAGTCTATCTTATTATATGTTCTACTATCAATTGTATCAATATGTTTTATAATAGGCACACCCCCAACCCCTCCCCCATCAAATATCTAATGGTCCGTCCCTATAGTCTACCTTGTTATATGTTCTACTATCAATTGTATCAATATGTTTTATAATAGGTACACCCCCAACCCCTCCCCCCATCAAATATCTAATGGTCCGTCCCTATAGTCTACCTTGTTATATGTTCTACTATCAATTGTATCAATGTGTTTTATAATAGGCACACCCCCAACCCCTCCCCCATCAAATATCTAATGGTCCGTCCCTATAGTCTACCTTGTTATATGTTCTACTATCAATTGTATCAATGTGTTTTATAATAGGAAACCCCCTTCCCCTCCCCCCATCAAATATCTAATGGTATGTCCCTATAGTCTACCTTGTTATATGTTCTACTATCAATTGTATCAATGTGTTTTATGATAGGCACACCCCCAACCCCTCCCCCATCAAATATCTAATGGTCCGTCCCTATAGTCTACCTTGTTATATGTTCTACTATCAATTGTATCAATATGTTTTATGATAGGCTGTAATCGACGGTCATGTAGTCCTTCAAACACCATCCAGACATCTTGAATGAGTCGCTGTAAATATCCTAGAAACATCAAACATTTATATCAGTATCCACGGTGACCAAGTGGTTGTAGTATTGATAGGCCCGTAGCTTTTCGCATTTCGAAAAGTGACGTTTTTACAGTGCAAGTATATACAGTCTCCCTCGTAGCCGTTCTTAGTGTCGTCACGCAGCGTTCGGGGAGAGAACGGCTGCGAGGGAGACTAAAGTATATATGAATAGTGGAAAACTGAGAAGGCTGACGCCTTGACAACCTGAGCAGAAGTTATCTAAAAAACAACAGTCTTTCTCAAGACAACACGCACGCACACATCAGAATGGTCACAGTTCACATGCAATATCACTTACAACATGGCTTAAGCCTTTTACTCTTGAAATATAAATATAAGAGAAAGTTTTAGAAGTCGCGTTTATTTTTTGCTTACCTTTTTTCTCCAGTGCCACTATTCCAGGAGCTGTGGCAGCAAACTGACACACCATAACACCATATCCAAACTTTTCACATTTACTGACCTATATCAATGAAAAGTTATACACCTATTTCAAAAAACGTTGTCAGAAGGAGATCTGAATCTGCAATCTGAGACCGAAATGAATTCTGGGGTACGGCAGTTTTTTCTTATTGCGTGCACTTTCTGGCTTCGGATATGGCGACGGTAAATAATAATCTGAAGGTGCTGACGCAAAAAAAAAAAAAAAAAAACAGGGCCAGGCCTGGTTTTTGCAGTACGCAATTTTCCTGAAATCATTTCGGTCTCAGATTGCAGATTGCAGATCTACTTCTGACAACGTTTTTTGAAATAGGTGTATAATATCAATAATTAATGTCATTTTTAGAGGTCTGCAGGGAGGGGTGGGGGCGGCTGTAAACAGGCTACACACTAAAGATAGAAAGCAACATTTTGACATCATATCATCATTCACATATAGCCATACAAGACGTTTTCATCACTACTAGTATACACTGTTTACCTGTAGCTTCTTAGTGAACCGTTCATACAAGTATCCAACACACTTATCCATCATGCCTGTAAGCTGCAGTAGTAACACTCCTTTGGGTGTACCAGCAAAGTTAAGAAGGTTGTCAAGAAGAGAACTCTCCCAAACAAGAATGTCAGTGTTCTGAATAGTTTCTTGTTCTGCTGTGTCATCTTGCTCGTCTATTGACGTGTCTGATTGTGATTCAATGGCCTGTAATATAACAACGAATAACTGATTATATATTTATGTGCGAAAATCACAACCACTTCGGCTGACGCTGAATTATCAAATCTAAAACGCCTTTGTACGTGGGTGTGTTTGTCATTAAAAATCTTTGTTATTGCTTGGTGACAATAGAATAAATTTATTATACTACGTGGTAGTAACAAAGATTTATAATGACGCTGAATTAGCCACTGACTAATGAAACTACGACAAACAGAGATAAATCGAAACAAGGGTACCCTGGAAATCGAACTCGGAACTCTTGCACCGAATATCGTGCACAAATAACTGTGCCATGGTTACCCCTCATAAAGATAGATGGAAACTGAGCGAGTACACTAGTATAGAAAGCTTTTACTCAGACAAAGGGCTAAAGTTCGAAACGTCATTCAAGTGAAGTATTATAATATTTAATAGTGCTACAAACGTTATTTTATAAATGGATTTCATGGCAGCCATGTTTGTGGTCAAAACAATAGAGCTTTTCTCTCAAGGGAACTGAAATCCTTTGTCATTCAAAATCTTTATTTTGTACTTGACAACAAACATGGCTGCCACGGAATCCCTCTATCGCCTACATAATACACCTATTTCAAGAATCGTTGTCGCAGCCGAAGCTACAGTCCACACTCTGAAGCCTGCAAAGGATGTCGGTGTTTCTTTTCTTGCAGTATCGATTTCGTCATAGTATATGTTTATTGTACTTGCTTGTGTTATATGACCATAACAAGTTGTTGCAGTGGTATAGATGATGAAACATTATTTCTTATAAAAACGCGTTATGAATCACAAATTATGTTGATATTACATTGCAAAAATGACTGAGTGGATACAACTCAGTATATTGAGTTAATCATGCATCCAGGATGACACTTTATAGTGAGTAAACCCAACTCATTAATCCTTTGCAGGCTTCAGAGTGTACATTGATAGCTTTGATTGCGACAACGATGTTTGAAATAGGTGTAAAAGATACTCACTTCAGTCCAAGCTTGAGCAACTTTATCGTGCAGTGCGTACTGGTTCAAGACCATCAAGCCTTCAGAAGTAGTCCATAGTTGACGACAGATAAAGAGAAACCCTCCTATCACATCATTAGATATTGGAAGACATAGACTGTCTGACAGGGCTTTCTTGGAGAAACCTGCTATAGTGTGTGCAGGTGAAAACCTGACAGATAAATAAATAAATAAATAAATAAATAAATGAATGAATGAATGAATGAATGAATGAATGAATGAATGAATGAATGAATGAATGAATGAATGAATGAATGAATGAATAAATAAATAAATAAATGAATAAAAAAATATATTTTACGAAACAGCTAAACGTATGCAAATGCCTGACAAGCCTCGCTCTGACTCATAGTGCTTTTGCTTCAAGTCAAAGTGAGGCTTGCTGGACATTTGAATATGACTAGCTGCTTCGTTGTCAATTGTAGTTGATTATGTACCTGCTTCTTTGCCATCGTTCCTGCGATTCTCCATACAATAATTGCAGATGACCACTCTCTGAAGCAGCTAGAGCAGCTATCACATCAGATATTAACAGCAGTACACTCTCTGTATCAGACTCCTCGTTACTGTCTAGATCCTACAAAACAACGTGATAAGGTAAATTAAAAAACTATGTCAGATATTAACAGCAGTACACTCTCTGTATCAGACTCCTCATTACTGTCTAGATCCTACAAAACAACGTATTATTGTGTATTAAAAACCTGTGTAGTTTACTGCGGTTTTCGTCTTTCTGCAAACTTAGACATTCCAACGGCTAGTTGTGAAATACGTATTTTACAACTAGCCTGGTATATCTTTCTATATATATTTGATGCATCAATTGCTTTGAAGGCATAAATATTGTTAATGCAATGTTATAGTACTGAATTAGTATACCAACAGACTCAGGTATAATTCCAGGCCGTGCCCTTGCATGGGTGAGACACTTTACTCTCTCAGTGCCACACAACTGCTTTCACCGTGAATGTCGATCTTCTTGTGTTGTTTGCAAAGAAAAGGGACCAGTCAACCAGTTCATTAGGCTGGTTCCATAGACATTCCATGAATTTGATCATTCAGTAATGTTCAGGAAAATTTTTAAAAGCTTAAAAACTTATTGTTATAATTGAGTTATATAGAGTGGATGTAATTTTTTGTATCTTACCGGTAAACCATCCAATATATTTTGAACAGGAGCAAGAAGACTTGAAGTGATAGCATCCTAATGAAACAACAACAAAGCACTTTTCACAACATCATCAACATATGCAGTGTCATCAATACCATAAACAATCACCATTTCCTTTACTACCACCATCACCACCATCACCACCACCAGCACAATCATCAACATCATCATTTTCATAGTAAATATTTCTTCATTATTACCAGTATCATCATTATCGCCACCACTGTCATCACCACCACCACCACCACCATCATCATCATCACCAACATCTTCATCATAAGTTCAAAGTAAATGTTTCTTCAACATTACTAGTATCATCTTTATCACCACCGCCACCGCCACCGCCACCACAATCATCATTACCATCATTTTCACCGTAAGTTCAAAGTAAATGTGTAAACGTTTCTATGACCATCATTACTATTTTCATCATAATTTATCGCCAACACTACTATTATCAACATCTTCATCACAAGTTCAAAGTGAATGTTTCTTCATCATTACCGTATAATTATATCATTATCGCTACCACTGTCATCACCACCACTATCATCATTATCACCAACATCTTCAACATAAATTCAAAGTAAATGTTTCTTCATCATTACTATTATATCATTATCGCCACCACCACCATTATGATTGCATGTCATCATCATTATTCCCATGAGCACCAATATCATCATCATTTTTGTCGTTGTCATGGATATCATGATAACATTATTGATACGTTCAGCTCACCTTACATAAACATTCTTTGATTGATTCACTGTTAGACGCGATTTCTTGCAGAACATCAGACACCAAGTCCCCTGGTACAATTGTTCCTGGAAAATAAAACCTCATTCTTGTCATTTGAAAAGGTTTCACAAAAATACAGTCAGTTTTAACTGTTTAAAAACTGTTCTCTATTCTGGCTTTGAGAATAGAAATGAGTTTACTTTTTTAGAAGAGGTGCTCTTTTAATTTCTGAAGTTTATTTTGACACAGCTGCTTGATTTAAAAGGGGAGGGGTCAAGTGACCTATTGCTGCAAAAGGTCTATTATAGAAACAACACAGTTGAATGCATACCGTCCAGTCCTGCTTTGGCCATGGATTTTGGCATAGGTATACACATGATCTTTATAAACACAACTAAGAGCTCTGTTACTGTCAATGTTTCTGAAAACAAGAAAACAAGTGGAATTAGAGATGCACCAAGTAAGATAAAGGCCCGGGCCAACGGTTTTAACATTTACTTCAACATCTGTTCGATTTTGCTCAATGGCAATGTTGAAACCGTTACCACCCCCTTTCAACATTGTTGCAGCGTGTTACGTATTTGAAAGACCACTAAATGCGTATGGGTGTATGTACTCAACAATGTTGAACAGAGCAGATGGCTTCAACATTGTCGTTCAACAAAATCGAACAAATGTTGAAGCAAATGTTGAAGTCGTTTGCCCGGAACTTAATGTGCAACATTACGATGCAGCTATATATGCTATTTCTGCTATTTACTATGTTTTTTTGTAGCCTTTTCTTGTAATACACCTATTTCAATTAACGTTGTCCATCTGGAATGGTTGATCTGAGACCGATAGGAATTGTGGGAGCTCGTTAAACTTTAAATACACTATTATTATCACGCTGGAATATTAATGTTTACTTCTGAAATACTGTTATCTGTAATTCAGCACCATTCAACTGTGATTAAAACAATGTATTTGGAATTTAACGAGCTCCCACAATTCCTATCTGTCTCAGATCAACCATTCCAGATGGACAACGTTAATTGAAATAGGTGTATAATATTTATCTGTATCCTTCCCTTTCTCCCTCCCTTCCATCCTTACTTCCACTATTTCTTCATGACTCTTACAACATTGTTTACAATGCAAATATTTTCTCGTTCAGAAGTGTTGATCAAGAAGAAAAAGATGCTGATCAGTCAGTCATGACAGAAGAAGAAGCGTTTGAACTGATCAACCTCACAGCCACCATTATTCAGTCGCACGTTGCGAGGGTTCTTGGTCAGAAGGAAACTCATGCTTTTCCATGATGTTCTTTCACACTGACCTAGGGGAACCATAACACACTTGTGGCAGTGAGTGAACAACTCATTAAACAACATATAATCCATTCCCGAGCCAGAGAACTTGATCCCTGGGAGAGAGGAGAGGGTGTACTCTCTTTGTCCATGTGGTAGGGGTGGTTGGCCCTCCATTTAGGGTTGAAAATATTTCCTTCGGGTACCTTTTAGGGTCCTGTAAGGGTTCTGGCTCAAAAGTCATTTACGCAACATGGTCATAATTTTTTATTCTGCTTCAGTGTTACCAAAGGTAAGCTTAGCTGCCAAGAAAGCTGCATAGAGACTATTGACTGTAGTTCTTTACCTTGTCTGTCTGGTAGTTCCACAGGAAATAAGGCTCTACCATCTTTATATATAAAGAGTCTTCCAACTAGACTCAGCGAATGCACAAAGAAGAGAAACTCCAGGTCACGGGCACTGTAGAACAAGCCTTCTTCTAGACCTGAAAAATGAACAACCAAAATTAATTTCAAATTATAGGCTCCAAATAGTTAGGTTGACCTGGCATTTACACACAACACAATCCATATGGCAATCTATGACAAGGAAAGACAACTACAATGGCTATTGTAAGAGGGTACAGTGTGTTCAGTAGGTAAGATCATGGAGAGAAGCAATGAAAAGCAAGACAAGTATAGAGAACTACGAAGTGGAATCAAAGAATTATACCCAAGCCACAAGGTCATCCAAGTCAACTTAGTATTCGACTTCCTCAGCAATTGCCACCAAAGCCTTCAATTACAAATCATTCAACACATTACGCTAGGTGACAAAGAAGAAGGAAATTATCTACTTATGAAAAGTCAAAAATGGATTATATCCCAAAATACTGAAATAGTTAAAACATTCTACCAATACGATCGATACATAACAACACAAGAAAAATGACAAAGGATCGAATGATTGAGGACCAAAGCTAAAGACTGCCTACCCCTTAAAAAAATACAGCTTAGCCTAGAAATAATTTATTCATGCAAAGTTGTAAATAGAAAAACAAGCAGCTTCAATAAAGAGTCAATAATAATAATAATATATATTTATATAGCACACAAACATATGGCGACATTGATATAAAAAAACACAGGCAGCTCAGGCTCTTGACTTTCATCTTATAAAAATTATTGACTAAGTTCCTTAACTTATAAAAAGAATAAATTAATTAGCAATCTTTCGCCTAATAGATAACTAAACACTTCACATACATTGATATCGAAGCGATTTGTGTCGTAATTTGCCTTTCTAAAATCCTCCCCCCCCTCACACACACACACACTACATAATGTAGAGCCTAGGCTGCCTGTGACAAAACAAGACTAAAAAGTGTTGCAGAGATTGGAGATTAGGAAATGCTGAAGTTTTTAACAATTGAAAACCTATTTCTAAGTTGGCAATATATCTATACTTTTAATCTATATCAATATTATATATAATCAATAATGAGATATTGCTTTAATATCTATATCAATATTTATACACCTAATTCAAAAAAGGTTGACCGGGTGAACGGCGATTGGCGATTGGCGTTTGCACAACTGAAAGGAAATGTATGTAATACCATTATCGTCTTATTCCATTCTAAATTACCCAAACACTGTTCTGACAGCAATGACCTTAGATGGGTGTCTCGAAGGTTTCGCTGAACAGTGGAGGTATTGTTTGGGTAATTTAGAAACGAATAACTAAGAAGGAATTCGTATTACACATAGTTCCTTTCGTTCGTGCAATCTCCAATCACCAAACGCCAATCGCCGTTCACCCTGCCAACCTTTTTTGAATTAGGTGTATAATCAATAATGATTGAGATATTGCTTTAATAATGAAAATATTTTTGCCAATATTTATGTCACTCTAAATCTTTATCTTCAGTTTTCTGTGTCTATGTCCAAAACTGTCAACTTTCTCACCAGATTCCTGTCGTTCTTGCTGGTCTTGATCCTCTAATATCTCAGGGATGGTCACTGCTGTCTTAAGTGTATGCGGGAAATCTAGTATTGCTGCTACAGCATCTGAAAGCTGAAGAATAGAGCAGATTTCACTATAAATATGAAAAGCTCACGGCACAAAAGTTGTCAAGGCAAGTACAAAAAAATTCTAGAAACAGTCACAATCACAGCAAGGCAAACACACACTGAACTTTCACAGTGATCTGTCATACAAAATCCGCTCTATTATATGATGATTTATTTATTTAACAAAATGTTCAAACAAACAAAATAACATATTATGAATGGAAAACAAACAAACAGAAGAAACAAATATACAAACAAATAAAAGAAACAAATAAACAGAAGGAAGAAATAAACAAACTAACAGAAGAAACAAACAAATAGTAATACATGTGCAAACAAGCAATAACCCAAACAAATTAAAAACATAGGAAAACAAACAAACAAAAACATTTATACTAATAAGAAGGAAAACTAACTGTAAAAGACACTTGACCTATTGTCAATCTAGTTTGATCTAGCTGTATATAATTTTCATATTAATAGTTCTTGTAATCATTTACTTGATGATTTTGTTGAGATGACAACAAAACGCTGTCTTTTACAGTTAGTTTTCCTTTTTAATTGTTTATCAAAAAGTACCTTTATCAAGATTTATACTAATATCAAGATTTTTATTTTTATTATTATCAACATGATAAAAAAATAATAACAAAGCCTATAGGAAAGTAAAGGAAGATAAGCATATTATATTTACTAAGATCCTTACTAGTTTTGGATGCTCTTTCAGTTGTTTAACAACTTCTGTTCTGCTGTAGTTGCCGTGCTTTAGGTAAACATACAAACAAGAAATGTCAAATAACACTAATAGTGGAAAAACACGTACATGTCAGGTAGACAAGCTGTGATTATTATTTTAACAATTATCACTGTTATTGTAAATCACATTGGAATGAGCTAGAAATGTATTGCAATGTACCCCATTGCATGATCTAAAGTCATTGAAAACCTTTGTACAAACTTCTGGTATACACCTATTTCAAAAAAGGTTGTCATCGCAAAAAGGCGATAGGCTATAGGCGATAGGTCATTCCAAGACCCAAGTGTACTATGGATATAATCTTAAATCGTGAATGCCGCCATGTTTATATTTTAATGATGTCAGCTCCAACAATCGTTGTTTAGTGGAGTTGGCATGATTGAGATTCAAACACGACGGTATTCACGCGGCATTATATTCACGATTTAAGTATATACCCATAGTGCACTTGGGTCTTGGAATGCCTTTGGCGATGACAACCTTTTTTGAAATAGGTGTATAACTGTTTCAAAGAAGGTTGATATCAAACATCATAATATGACATCTGCTGTAACTACAGTAGCTGCAAATTTTGATAATATACTGAACACAGTCAAATGATGTAGTTTGTAGTGAGAGGTTTTTACAAATTGTTACAGCCCCTCCCTTTCCATAAAGTAACATGTTTTTCATGATCCTTTTTTCCTGAAATTGTGAAAACCTCCTTAGATTGCCCTCACGGCTGGTAAATCAGTAACCCCTCCTTCAGAAGCCTTGATTCCATAACCCCTCTTCACAATTACCCAACCCCTACCCACATTATATATAATGACTGCTCCCTAATATTAAAATATTTTTGAATTCATTACCATCCATTTCTTGAACCAGCTTGCCATGGGATCCAACAGAGACAGGTAGTGTAACGGTGTGATAAGCTGACCAACTGATGAAGACTGACATCCACTGGCATCTACAAGCGTGAAGGTACTCTCTAGGATCTCTTCCAAAAATCTAGTGGAAAATTTATCACAATTTTAAACAATAATTGATATGTTGATGTCTGAATGAATGAATATATTAGATAAATAGAAAGTTGGATGAATGCATGGATGGTGCATGAATGGATAAGTGAATGATTAAAAAAGGAAACAAAGAAAGAACAAATATTAAATAAATATATGAATAAATGAACGAACAGATGAATGAATGGATGAATGAATGAATGAACGGGTGAATGAACGGATGAATGAATGAACGGATAAATGAACGGATGAATGAACGGATGAATGAATAAATGGATGAATGAATGAATGAACCGATGAATGAATGAACAGATGAATGAATGAACAGATGAATGAATGGGTGAATGAATGGATAAATGAATGAATGAACAGATGAATGAATCAAATAAAAATCAATATGTATAATGATATAAAATCAAATGCATCCAGTGGAGATTGAGTCAGTTTGAAGATTTTGCTTTTACTCAATTCTAAATAAAGGCAAAAAGACATTTATGGCATATTGTAGTAATTATACCGTTCTGAGTATCTTGTCCAATAAGAAGGGACTTCATGCTGGAATTCATTCAATAAACGGAACTGAGATGAAACAAACAAATGTGGAATTAATATGAAATAATTTCATTAAAGTAATTGAAATAAAGAATATAAAGTGTAACAAACAGGTTCCCATTTAAATCTGTACTTTCCCATTTAAATCTGTACTTATGCAAATTTTGTTGATGTGTGCTAAACACACAGATCAACTAATCAGAGAAGTTAATAACTTCAGAAATAATATGCTCTGATTGGCTGATCTGTGTTTAGCACACATCAACACAATTTGAGTGTTTTAATATTAAAATAACAGTTGATTTTTGATATATTCATAGAATATATATATATTTTTTTGCATGTTTGTGCTATATGATCATAACAAGTTGTTGCAGTGGTAGATTATGCAATGTACACTCACCCTTTTAAGGAGTCGTGCATTGTCCTTTGTTTGAACATTGATACCATGCTCTATTGCACCAATCATCATATTGGACTTGTTGCTGTTAAAACAGTGCCACAGATGCTCCGCTGAAAACAATAAAAAACACACAGTTTTCAAGTGACTTATTTTGAAGTGACTGATATATTACATTAGTTTAAATTTCATACTCTCTATCAGGCTTATACATGTATTCCAGTTTGCATAGAAAAACAATTTCCAATAACTTTATTTTGATTTCTAATAGTAAGAGTTAGAGTAAATTAAATGTACACAACTAACCTAGGCAAGTATATATTTCTCTTGTTGCATGTGAGGTTGAACAGAGGAACATTCTTGCATGGAATTTGAGACTTTTTTCCTGCAGATATTAAAGTGTATCATCAAATGAATGTTATATTAAGATCATCATCATCATTCTCATCATCATCACCACCATCATCATGATCACGACCATTACCATCACCACCATCATCACCACCACCATCATCACCACCACCACCACCACCATCAACATCATCTTCATTATCATTATTATCACCATCATCGCCATCATCATCATCATGAACACCACCATCATCACCACCAGCATTACCATGATCACCACCATCATCATCATTATCACCATCATCACCACCATCATCATCACTACCATCATTATCACCATTATCATGATCACCACAACCATCACCACCATCATCATCATCATCAGCATCATCATCATCATCATCATCATCATCATCATCATGTACTTACAGAGAGATGGTCATCATCATCAGCCAGAGCAGCCAAAAGACCCTTTCTAATGGCAGGCCAGTGTTCACTGGTAATGATATCTGACTGAGGGACTTGGGCCAGTGATGTCAACGCTTCACTCTTTACCTGGAAAACAAAGATTTTATCACCTTGTGAAACTATGAGCTATAGAAGAATGAATGAAGAGATTTAAAAAAAATAAATATTAGATGATTTTCTGAATAAATGAATGTCTTCAGAAATGAATGGATGGATGGATGGATTAATAAATGAATGAATGTTTAATAGTTAATAAATGAATTTAAATAAATGAATGAAAGAGAAAAGAAATAAATAGTTAAAAAATGAATTTAAATAAAAAAAATGAAGAGTGAAATGAAACAAATAGTTAAATGAATGTTGAATAGATAAATAAATGAATGGATAGGTGAATACACAAATGAATGGATGGATGGATATTTAAATAAATGAATGAAGAGTGAAATGAAATAAATAATTAAATGAATGTTGAATAGATGACAAAATGAATGGATGGGTGAATACACAAATGAATGGATGGATGGATATTTAAATAAATGAATGAAGAGTGAAATGAAATAAATAATTAAATGAATGTTGAATAGATGACAAAATGAATGGATGGGTGAATACACAAATGAATGGATGGATGGGTATTTAAATAAATTAATGAAGAGTGAAATGAAACAAATAATTAAATGAATGTTGAATAGATGACAAAATGAATGGATGGGTGAATACACAAATGAATGGATGGATGGATATTTAAATAAATGAATGAAGAGTGAAATGAAATAAATAGTTAAATCAATGTTGAATAGATGAATAAAGGAATATATAAATGGGATTTCTTATAGCTGCATAAACATACTTGAACTGATTTTAATGGATGCAGATTTTCAGCAATTTTACCAGACTTTTCCTGGGACATAAACATGTAACCAACCTATTTGGACAATAAAAATATTCAAAGCTAAAGTTATTGCTTCCAGTCTAAAGCAGAACCAAGAACTCTAGTTTATTCACACTACATAATTTATCAAAACAAACACTTATGAATTAACACCTCAACCTTGACTAAACAGACCTCTCTACATTAAATATTTTAGCAACACAATTCTGCTCATGTAATATATTATTAAATAAGAATACATTATTACATGCTAGAGAACAGTGCCATGATAATTCAAATTCAAAACTTAGAGAAACAGAACATTTCGCTACATACTAAATACAATTTTATTAAATATTGTAAATGTTATAATTATATATTAAGAGCTATTTCACATTACACCTTTTTAACATGCTAATGAGTAAAATAACATGCTAATGAGCATCGCACAGGTGACCATGCAATTTATCACAAATGAGCTCACATCTCATTTTTTTTGTTACATGTATATGTCTGTATGAATATCTGATAATTATCATGTTTATGCATAATTTGCCAAGCAATTTGGGGTAAATTGTATGGTCATTGGCATGAAGCTCATTAGCATGTTATTTAACTTATTCACATGTTCTCTATTGAGTTGACAGCCACCAATAATATGTATATACTGTGTGCTTACTTGGCCAATAGAGGAAGATAAAGACTCTTCATCACTGAGATCCAATGAATCTTTAAGGGCATGACCTTTTGATGTCTTGTGGTCACTGAAATCAAAGTCACTGGCTCCTCTTTGTAGTGGATTGGCATATTTCTGTACCTATGAAAGCAGTAATGGTTAATTGTCTTTTTATTTTGTTGTTTCACCAACTTGCGGACAGTTATTTAGATTCATGGACACTGGTGGGCTCATACGAGTGACGCCTGACTGTTATTTGTACTTGTGTTGACTGCCATCTTTTGACTTGTACTATTGTTTGTTATTAAAGTTGATCCGTTGTGTCATTCATATTACTAACTGCGCGCAGCGATAGCTGTTGCATTGTGACTAATAAATTGCAAATTTCAATTTCATTTTATAAATATTTTTTCTGATATGTCAATTAGTTTGGATGCAGAGATTGTCATTCTCTTGTAACGTCATTGGTTAATTTCATGTCAGCTCTGGCTCAAAACTGATTGAAAAATAACTTGAAATTTGCAGCTTTCAAGTTGTGAAGCAGATCACTTACTAGTACATTGACAGCTTCTTTGGTATCAGCCAAAACAGACTGTTGAAGACCTAAAAACCTGTAAATAATTATAAAAATAATAATAAAATAGTTACACCTAATTCAAAAAAGGTTGACGGGGTGAACAGCGATTGGCGATTGCACAATGGAAAGGAACTATGGGTAATACGAATTCCTTCTTATTTGTTTCTAAATTACCCAAACAATGCCTCAACCGTTAAGCAAAATCTTCGAGACACCCATCTAAGGTCATCGCTGGGCGGTGTTTGGGTAATTTAGAATGGAATAAGAAGAAATTTGTTTTACCCACAGTCCCTTTCGGTCGTGCAATCACCAATCGCCAATCACTGTTCCCCTTGTCAATCTTTTTTGAATTAGGTGTATACAATTATTTGAAACGATATAACTGCAGCAAAGGATACATGCACCTTACAGGTGCCTATAGTTTTACATGGTTTCTCCCTTACATTAATAAATTGAAGATTACTTACTCTTGTGAAGTCTGTATCTCTTCAGCTATTTGTGAGAGCAAAGAGTTGCTACCACTGTCTCCTGATAGGCTGTCAAGCTTCATGTCAATCAAAGGCCCAAGCAACTCATCAATACGAGCACGTAGTTTACGGACAAAATCATATCTAAAGTAAGAAATATTTGCAAAATGTTTGACAAATGTTGAACTATTTTCTGTACTGTGGAATTCAATTCATAGATCCACTATCCATTGAGTTCTATCATAGTTACTGTTGCTACGTCCGACAAGCCAAATACGTTTTTCTCAATATACAGCACAAATATACATAGATTGCTGAAAACTTTGTAAGTCTATCTTGGAATTTATGTATTCTAAGAGTACATTAGGAAAAAACAGTAAATGCGGTAAATCTTTCTCAGATCTAGCTACGATGTTTGTCGAAAATTCTCTATTCCAGTGGGAATACTATGCAATTGTTTCATGTTCACTCCAGCAAATTGTGGATCTATAAATAGACCGTTCAACCTAGTTATTTTCACTCTAGGGCAAACAGGCATCCTCAGCTCAGTCACATTATAGCTTTTTATAAACCATGTGATCATAATTTTAGCTTGCTTAATTATTCTTATTATAATGACTTATTACCAAAGTCATTTAAATATAAACTATTTTAACCTAATCTCATTCATTTCAATGTGCTTCTTGGCTCGCAAATTGAACTATTTCTATTTTTAATACGTTAATGTTTGTGTATAAATAACAAATATAAATGGCAATTGCATAATTTATATAGAGAGCGCAATTATTTGAAAAACACAAGTGCTTTTTTTCATGTTAAAGTCGCTCAAAAGATTTTCGCATAAAAAATATTTGCATCTAATAGGAGGTGAAATACAATATCTATTTAATATGAATAGAAGTCAGTCTCCTTTGAAGACATATTACAGACCTGTGAAAGTTTTCGTCTGTCGTTTCTAAGTTGTTGAGAAGATCCTCGGCAGCTTCGATCGTATTAGCTTCTTTCAAAACTGGTTCAATACTTGTAAATAACTGGTCTAGGCTTGTGACAAAGCTCTCTTGACTTTCGTCGTTTGTATTCTCCATTTTAGAACCATAAAATGTTTTTCAAGGATGTAGAAAGAAGGGAAAATTCGAGAAACTGTTGAAAACTGACAGTGTTTTGTCCGCCATTTTGGTTGACAAGGACAACACTAGTGCCCAGTCTACTAAGCTCAAATGAAAAATAGAAAAGAATATAAATAAATAAATAGAATTTTATAAATATTGAATAAAAGGTAAGTAGATAACAAAAATATTTGAATTCTTATACTTAATAATCTCTAACAAGTTTTTGACTTGATGTAACAAAAAATATAACATAGATTAGCTTTTTGGCAGATCATATACCACAGGAAGCCCATAAGGCAAATACTGGAACTTTGAAATCATCGGTTTAAAACGTATTGATAAAAATATCTATATTTCTTAAAACTGTATTTGGTTTCAAACAAGTGTTTTACGCTTAGTTTCTATGATATGATCTTATAAGAAATCAGGAGCCTATTACTCTTGAATAAATATTTTTTGAAATAACGGAAAGTAGTGAAGGATAGTGAGGATAGTGAAAAAAATATATATTCAAATATATTTTTCAATTCAAGTCGAAAAGGAATTTATTTTTTGAGATTTATTAACTTTTTTTCAATTTTTATTCAAACTTTCCCAGCGTGCCTTGCGCGTCAATGAGCCATCACGTGGGTCGAAACGCATGCGCAGTTGATCAAAGTCGGGACTTGGAATTTTCCTTCCTTTGTCCTTCGCCTTCGCTTTGAGCAAAGTCGGCACTTAGAAAAATTTTGCTTCATTTTTGAACGATATGAACGGTGAATCAAACCTGGTCCACAACTCCGATCACGAGGTAAAAAACTTTGTGAATAACATTTGAAGATGTGAATCTTGTGGCGCGTTTGGGGAGGGTTTTGAAGATATTTTCGAAGTATTTCGCTCAGTTGAATAAACGGTTGTCTTTGCAGTTGAAGAGAAAAGCCGAAAACGGAAGGCCTTCAAACGGAGAAGTTAACCGGCTTATGGTGAGTACACGACTCTAGATCCTTTATTTTTCTAAACTAACTTCAAATACCTTTGGCAGAGTATATTTTGTGTCGATCTAGACCATTTCAATGCAGTTAATTGGGTCAATTTTTATTTTTTTTCTCGTCAGGACCAGAAGCAAATCACGTCCCCAGGTATGTAGCCATTGTTGTTTCTGGTGCTCTAGCGGGCCCTTGGCTCATCACAAGTATTATCTACCCGCGCCTCTCATTTCATCAATTTAGAAATCACTGATCGACTTCTAAACCATCCTCACACTTTATTAGCCTTAGATCATTAAGTTCATGACGAAAACATTTACTCGTGTAAACTGTTTATAACACTCTTTTGAAAGTAACAGTTCATGGTAAATTTACTGCATCAGTGTAATGAATAACTTAGTTTCAATACATTGTGTAATTGATGCGTGCATATCCTATGATTTAGCTACCGCTCTAAACTACTAAATCTAACCAGGAGTGTAAGTTGTTTTTGCAAAATATTCTGTCGAGCAATATCTAAATTCTAATCTACATCACTAAAAAAATATTTTTTCTCTCGCTCTCACAACACTGCCTGAAACCTTACCATTTTCTGAAACCGCACATTCTTGTCCTAATGCCAATACCATGTTATCTGGTCATTAACCTAATTTCAAGGTATTTTAGCTAAACGTAAAGTTGTTTTAGCAAATCTGCTTGTGTTTTAGCAAATCTGCTTGTGATCAGAATGTAAATTTCACGTGGATATATTTCACTAGAAATAAAAAAATCACGCACGCTCATTCGATCCGCTCATTCATTCATTCTCCGGGGTTTATATAGATACCACATTGTATTACAGTTAGTCTGAACTTTATTACTTGCGGATGATATATTAAATGTTTAAACTGCCTTTAGGCTGTCTAGAGCATATTTTCAATAATAAACTCTACAGCAAGGAGTTATATGTTTGCGGTATTAAATTTCACTAAAAGAGAAGGATGAATAACTAATAATATTAATCTAGGTTTTAAGTGTAACTTTTTTTTTTTAAAGGTCCTGAGAGGAAGAAGCTAAAAGTTACTGAAAACAATGTGGTAAATTTAGTGCGTTGATCTTGAGAGATTCAAATATTTCTGTTCTGTTTTTAACTGATTGTTTTTTTCTTTCTGTCTATTTCTGTTTGCACAACTGGTGCTATTTACAGATGAAGAGCCCTGTCAGGTAAAAGTTGGTTTAAGTTTTCTTACCTCCCTGGCTTCCTTCCTTCCTTATAATTGCCACCTTTTTCCCTCCTTCCTTCCTTAACTTTTTCCGTTTAACCTTTAACCTTAATCCATTTTCCCTATTTTTATCATTTTATTAAGTTGGTTTAAGTTTCCTTACCTCCCTGGCTTCCTTCCTTCCTTATAATTGCCACCTTCGTTCCTCCTTCCTTTCTTAACTTTTTCCATTTAACCTTTAATCTTAATCCGTTTTCCCTATTTTTATCATTTTTTTAAGTTGGTTTAAGTTTCCTTACCTCCCTGGCTTCCTTCCTTATAATTGCCACCTTTTTCCCTCCTTCCTTCCTTAACTTTTTCCGTTTAACCTTTAACCTTAATCCGTTTTCCCTATTTTTATCATTTTATTAAGTTGGTTTAAGTTTCCTTACCTCCCTGGCTTCCTTCCTTATAATTGCCACCTTCGTTCCTCCTTCCTTTCTTAACTTTTTCCGTTTAACCTTTAACCTTAATCCGTTTTTCCTATTTTTATCATTTTACTTTGTCATACTTCCTCCATCATTCATTCTTCTTTTGGTTAGTTGTTCTTTTCTCTTTCTTGTTCTTTTGTCTTCCTTTATAATCTTTTTCTTTCTCTGCAATAATTGTGATTTCTTCATTCCATTTTTTTAACTTTTAATTGTTCATTCATTTGGTGGCTTCCATTTAGTCTTTCAAATTTTCCTTTTCACTCAATGTGTACCTTCTTTTTTAATCCTTTTTTTCTTTTTTAAGTTGGCTGTTAACTTCATATTTCCTATTTTGTTTTAGCTTTTTAAAAACTCATGATCACTTACCAGCATGCTTTGCATAAGAGTTAATCCATTCACAGTCTGATATAGTAAGATCATAAATACCCAATCACTTTCAGTCTTTCTCTGGGTGCATGCTGATAAGTGATCATGTGTCTAAGTAATCATTAAAAAAAAGATAAGATTGGCAAAATTGTTTGCTAAAAATCAAACACAAACTAGTTTCTTTTTTTATTTATGGCGATTAAAACTCATAAGCTTAAGAAATTATGAATTTTAATCATTAAAATCTCATTAAATCTTCTGCTGAAATTCTTGTGTAAATTCTTAACACCATTACAATCATCATCTTAATTGTTCTGTTTTTAACCCTACAGAAGTCCACTAAATAGCCCTAAAGTGGCACCTAAAGCTGGTACCAATCCCCCAGTAAAGCTGGTTATTAAAAAGGAATCATTATCACCTACAAAGAACCATTCTGTAAAGAAGCCATCCCCTCTCTCCCCTACTAAGAAACCTGTAGTCAAACATGCAGTCAAACAAGAGCATAGAACACCAGTAAGTGATCTAAACAGAAATGTATAAGAGGCTGAAGACCCATGGGTTTCTGATCTAAATAGACTGGTCTCCACATGGTTTGAATCATACAAACTCAGCCTTGATAGCATGCAATATATTCTTTATAATTTCAGCACTAAAGGCGCTGTTACACTGAGCAATTTTCTCAGCAACTTGTCTCACAATGTTTGAAATTGTTGCGTTGCAAGTTGCCGAGGTGAAGTGATACACTGCAAAGTGATCTCGGCAACTTGCAATGATTTTTCACAATTCATGGTGCTCTGGAGGACTAGGGAAGAGAATTGAAAATATATGCTTGCGTCCTTGAAAAGAAATGCTTTAAAATTGCAACACAAGTTGCTGAAGGGGAGATACACAGTGCAATGGCGTTGCAAGTTGCTGAGTTCCGTTGCGAAAAGTAGAACTGAACTCTACTTTGTGCAACACTGTCTGCAACAAAAAAATTGCGAGACAGCCACTGTTACACAGTGCAATTCTTCAGCAACTTGTGTTGCAATGGCATTGCGAGACAAGTTGCTGAAAAAAATTACATAGATTAGTGTAACAGCCCATGGAGTTTTGAAGTGTTTCAATTAGCTTCAATTGTTTGATAATGTGTACACTCCATGCTACTGAGGTTGAGGTAGTTTGATTCCAAATGTTAAAAGGTCTATTAATTTAAGTGACCCCAAGGTTGTCTTGTGCTGATAGGTCAGATCACTTTGTCTCCTTTTTCAAACAGCAAAAATACAGAGATCCCACTTAAACCTCAGACACCTAAACAAAAGTATCCAATCATGATTAAGCATATGAACAATAGAATTCTCACAAATGTTCAAGTTTTTATTCGCCACATGTTTTTTCACAATTAGTTTTTCAGTATATTATAAATAAAAAATTGCACAATCTTCTCATACAATTTGTAATTACAGCGCAAATCAAAAGGCCGTGGGCACCTAGAAATATTTTAGAAATTGTTTATTGTTAGTTAAACAACTCACAAACAACTCAAACTACAAAAAATAATCATACTACACATCAGTCAAACTTCTTGCGGTGATATAGTTGTTTCTGAGTTGTTCAACGAACAATAAACAATTTCTAAAATATTTCTGGGTGCCCACGGTTTTTTGATTCGCACTGTAATAGATAGTCGTGATGTTTTGAAAGTTATCAAAATTTCATTTCAAAACATCACTCGTACCTATTAATTACAAATTGTACTCAAGATTGTGCGATTTCCTATACATTGAAATACACAATATCAAAAAAATAGTTGTGGACAATAATTATTGTTCTTCTGTATTCAATTCCTTATTCCTTTCATTATTTTAATATATTTAATATTCATGGTATGGCACACCTGTAGATAACATGTGTCTGTGTTTCTAGGAAAAGACAAAGCCTAATAAAGCTCACACGAAGAGTGATGATGATGATGATGATATCCCTTTGGTAAGAGGCACTTAAGGATACGGCCCACGCAGGGTGCTCTAACATACTCTTAGTTAAAAATTGTTTAGCACCCCATGTTACAATAATACTAGTCTGAAAATGCTGAAAATGAATTCAGACCAGCCTAACTTCATACTGGTTGCTAGATCGAAACAAGTGATTTTCGTACTGGTCTGAGTTTGTCCCGGTCTTATGTAATCACCGCTTCTATAGACTATAGTTTATGCCATGTTTATTTTCCATGTGTTTTTCCAAGTGCATGTGATCAGGATCACATGATACAGTAGAAACCAATTGGTGAATCGATTCATTTATGCAAATTTCAAAACAAATTTAAAATCAAGTTTGAAAGAATAAACCAAGCCTTCCAACCTCGATAGGAACGCTTTGACTAGTAGGTTTGGCTGTAATGTTATGGTACACAGAGTCAACATATCATATGGCGACCAATTTGAATAACTATTTTTCTTGTCTGGCCAGCCTCACATACATGTACAAACCATTTTGTTCTGACATGAACACAAGGCTATAGCTGATAAGAGGTCGCCATATTTCAATTCAATTGTTAACTTAATTTTCTTTTGTTTTGTTTTTTCAGTCCAAGAGATTTGATCAGAAGTAAGTCAAGCAGTGATTTTTTCATTCTTATGGCATAAAATGATTAAAATTGTTATATTTACTATTATCAAAACCCCATTTTCATCATCATCATGGTCATCATCATCATCACTGTCATCATCATAATTTGCCCTCATAATTTGTTCTCATTACCATTGATATCATGGTCGGTATTTTATAAATAGACCTCAAGAACCTGCTAAAACGACACCAAAGCCAAAAAAGGCCTCATCAAGTGAAGGTTCTGCAGTTAAGAAAGAAAAGGCAGTGAAAACTGAGAAGAAATCTCCTGTCAAGAAACCTGCAGTCAGTGACGATGAGAGTGATGACGAACCACTGGTGAGTGGTACACTACTATAATGATATAAGAACCTAATATAACTACAATAACAGCAGCAACAATAGAGGGATTTCATGGCAGCCATGTTTGTGGTCGAAACAGTGGAGTATTTCCCAGGTTGAACATTCTTACCAAAATCCATGTACTAAGATCATACAAGATCCTGGCATTATCTTACAAGATCTTGGCAATTATGTAACCCTCAATCTGCAAGAAATTGCATGAACTTTGAAGTTCTTGTAAAGATTTAATTAAGATCTTCCCAAGATCCTTTCAAGAAATTTACTTGCCAAGGTTTGAGTAAGATCTTGGATGATCTTACCAGATCTTAACAAGATGCTCAACCTGGGAATTCTCTAAAGGGAACTAAAGCCTTTGTCATTCAAAAACGTCTTTTGTACTTACCTACAAATATGAATGCCATGAAATCCCTCTATAGTAAACATTTACAGCTTACTACAGCCTCAATAAAATATTAAAATTGCATTAACAAGCTACATGTACAAAATACAATAATAATATTATTATCAGTTATTTATAGTACAATTACTGACATTTTGTTTCTCATTTCAATCTTCTCTGGTGATGGCTTTGCATTAATTGTCCAGTCAAATAGGTTAGTTCAACATCCCATTCCATTCATTTTAGTGTAGATTTCTTTCTGACTATTTTCAAATATTATTGATACAAGTATTCTACAGTGTTACTTTGTCACATTCACATGCTTTTTATAAAACTAGTACAAACAAAACTGTGATGCCGCGTAAAGCTTTACACAAACTTGCAAACTTCAAAGGAACTTATTCACTTCTTGTATTGTACAATTATAATTATTGCTGCAATAAAAAGAAGCTGTATCTTCTAGTGCCTATTTCATGTCCATGCAATTGTATACATTGTATTAGAAGTGTTCAAATATTTACCCGGTATAACTGTTGTACTTACTTGTAGAATTGCTAAAGCAAAATCACCAGCCACTGCAAAATCAGACAAAAAGGCATCTCAGTCTTCAGCAAAGAAACCAAAAGTAAAACAGGTAAGAGCACATAAAACACATGTAAAGATTTACTAAATGTGTAACTAAAACAACATAATATTAAACACATTTGTAAAGATTATTTTACTAGATAGGTGGCATGTGTGGCCTAGTGGTGAGAACACTGGCCTTTCTCAATTGTGAACCGGGTTTTGATTCCTGGCTCGGGTGACAAGTGAAGAGAGTTTGTGTGATGTTTGTTATCTCTCATGCCACAAGGGTTATCCAGTTTTCTTCCCTGTGTAAAAATCAACAGTTGAGTCAAGAGTTGTATGTATAGACTATTCAAACGTAGTTGTGGTAGTATGTGTGAGTATAGACTTGGAGGAATTAATTAGCAATATCTGCTACTCTGAAATCTGACTATGAATAGAAAGATGTATATTAAAATAGGTTCCCATTTAAATCTGTACTTTCCCATTTAAATCTATACTAATGCAAATTATGTTGATGTGTGCTAAACACACAGATCAACCAATCAGAGAAGTTCACTTCACAAATAATATACTCTGATTGGTTGATCTGTGTGTTTAGCACACATCAACATAATTTGCACAAGTACAGATTTAAATGGGAAAGTACAGATTTAAATGGGAACCTGTTATCATATTTTTTTTAATTAGTAGGAAATGAAAATCTTACTGAATTTTGCACTGCTATTGATTGGGGAAATAATATTGATATTTTGGTTTATTTCAGGAGAGAAAAAGTAAGAAGAGTGACAGTAAAGATAGTGACAGTGAAGATGACTATAAGCCACTGGTAATGATGACATGATGACAATAATGATGATGATAATAATAATGATGATGGAGATGAAAGTGGTGATGATGGTAATGATGATGATGATGATGGTACTTATGATTATGATGATAAACGTGATGATGGTTGTGGTGATGGTGATGATGAAAATGATGATGATGGTTGTGATAATGATAGTGAATGTGATGATGATGGTATTTATTCAATGACGATGATAATGATAGTATAATGGTAGTATACCTCTACAACCTGGTGCACAAGCAACAAAACAAGCTTTCAAATAATAGGTAATATAATGAAATTTGTAACACGACCGTAAAAAAATGTTGACTGAACTTTACTGACGTTTCGAGCTTTAGTGACTAATTTATTCCTTAGGGACACAGCAACCTTATGGCATGAATGAACGATTCGCTTTCAATAAATTTTTCCATTGTTCTTTAACTCCTCCTACATTTTCTATCACCTTTTGATTGGTTCATCACTTTTCCCGCTTCTTATTTATACTCAGTATCTCTCTTAGTCTAACTCTTTTATTCCGACGAAGGGCTAAAGCTCAAAACGTCAGTAAAGTCAACATTTTTTAATTTAATTTCATTATAATTATTTTATTATAATTATTATTACCAATATCGTTTATATCAAACACTGACACAGCCTATACTAGTTTACTCGCTAGTTTCAATTTAAGCTTTCAAATACCTTATCTGGCAAAATCAGACAGCTGCCCATAGAAGATGAGATGTACAAAAAGTATAAGCAACAGAGAATGTGTACTACTTAGTGGTGGGTCAAAACACGGTATTTGGAATGTTACGGAGGAGAAGACAAAACGTTTTCTTTACCTGTAGTTATTTAACTATAGAATATTTTACAATAATTGCATGTTAACATCACAGATACCTACCAGTACTACAGACACATGAGAGTAAACAAATATACAAACATCTGTATCTTGGTCACAATAAAAAATGTCAAGTGTTACGGAGGGGAAGCGTGTTTTTACCCTGGTGGTGTAAGAGGATACACAATGTTCATTGTTTTATTCTGTTTCAGTCTAAACTGCCAAAGAAAAGTGATGAAAAATCAGCAAAGAAAGGAGAGAAGGACAAAAAAGTGAAAAATAAAGTGAAAACAGAAAGCAGTAACAAAAAGACTAAAGGATCTGTCAAGCAGGAGAAAGATGGGAAAGGAGTAAGTATCACTAATATATACTGTATCTTTCTTGCTGGATCCCTGTTGAACAAAGTCTGTACATTGCTTTTATCAGGGGAAGGTTTCTAAGAAGAAGAAGAAAGAGGAAGAAGAAAAGAAAGAAGTATGGAAATGGTAAAATCAAGATTTACAATTCTAATCTTTTATAGTTACTATTTATTGATTTTCTGCTTTAATTTTCATCCAAAAATTCCAAACGAATGTGCCGGCCTTGGTTGTTTTAATTCATGAGTTGATGACAAATTTGTGTGTTTCAGGTGGGAGGAAGAAGAACACAAAGATGGAAGAAAATGGTCTTCTTTAGAACATAAGGTACATGCAATCTTCATTGTCAAGAACTATTGGTACATTGTATATTAAATTTTTATTATTATATAAAATATTTGAGATACTGTGCACTCTGATTGGCTGGCTACCATGTTTATATCAGAGAGACACGCTCAGCAAAGCATTTTCAAAAATATTTTATAAATCAGCAATATAAAACGGCTGCTTGTGTCCATTTGACTCGGAAAAGGGCTAAATTGAATCGTCAGTAAAGTTAAGTAATATTTTTTTACGGTCTTTCTTACAAATTTCATTCTATTGCCTATATACTGTGATATAAACAATGTGGGAGCTATAGAGCAAGAGAGAAAGTCAAAGAAACACTTGATTACACTTCTTTATGACTGATGACGAACTTAAGTATTGTATACTTGGATTATAATGTTAACTAACGTTACCATAAAAAATAACTACAATGATTGAATTTTGTGTGGCATGGGTGGCCTAGCGGTGAGAGCGCTGGCCTCTCACCACTGTGGTCCAGGTTAGAGTCCCAGCTCAGGCATGGATTATATGTGAGTTGAGTTTGTTTGATGTGTTCTTCTCTCCTATGCCATGAGGGTTTTTCTCCAGGTTATCCGGTTTTCCTCCCTCAGCAAAAAATGAACATGTGAGCCGAGTTTTGTGCAAAATATTAAAAACGTAGAGGTAGTGAGTATGAGTGAGTCTCCCCCATTAGTAGGGAGCACTGCGTCCAGCTAGAAGATTGAGACATTAAAATAAGATATTATAATTATTATAGTTATTATAGTTACATGTAGGTTAATAATACTTTTGTTCACAGGGTCCATTTTTCCCTCCTGACTATGAACCATTACCAAGTAATATCAAGTTTCATTATGATGGTGAGTACAACATGATAGATTACAGATTTAACCTGTGATGTATATGTAGCTGTATGTATATGTATATGTATATGTATATGTATATGTATATGTATATGTATATGTATATGTATATGTATATGTATATGTATATGTTATGTATATGTATATGTATATGTATATGTATATGTATATGTATATGTATATGTATATGTATATGTATATGTATATGTATATGTATATGTAAGCTGACAGTGCTCCCTAGCTCCTGTTCCTCTTCGCGCATACTCTCATAACTATTGTGAACAAAGTCCGGTATCAATAAAGGCTTTTGCTCACCTCCCTTTTTTCGCAGTCAAGGTGCCGAGAAACACTTGCGGGTCCTGGTCGAGCCTTCCAATTTGAGAGGCATGGAGTTGCGTTTGTTGCTCCGTTGCACCCAGCGTGTATAAAGGATCGTCTAGCGAGACACCTTTGATCATTTCAAGAGCTCTTCCAGTCCCCCGTCTTTTGCCAGAGAGGCAGTCGTCACAGGGCTTGACATAGAAGCCTCATCTGTTGCATTTCCTGCTTTCTCCTTTTCACCAAACTGTTGGATGGCGTGAATAAAGACTTTACGCTGTCCGAGGGTCAACTTCAAGTTCCCGGCGTTCCCATTGTCCAAATCATTCGTTTTTAGCTCCTCAATTGTCTCAGGCTTTAAGCCGTATCCCTCACACCATGACTTGAAGTCAAATTTTGACATTTTAAAGGGAAAATAATAATAATATTACAATGGCTATATAAGTTGCACTATACGCTGTACACGCAATGAATATATACTGAGTGGCTTATGGTTTATACATTGGTGATAGCATCGGACATCTAATATGTGCGGAATTTCCGCCTGAGTATTTAATTGTGGATAAACATGTCTATCACTCACAGAAAGTAGTATTAGTTTTCTTAACCATGAAATAATAATGTTATGATATATAATAATGCACATAATACATGTATTTGTGATACAGATACATGAGAAAAATATTATATGCCCATGGCGGGAATTGAACCCCATGGTTTTGGCTTTCTAGTCATGTCTACTACACCACAAGGACCAACCACGCTGGATACACACTGAGTTACCACTGGCTGCGTATCCAGCGTGGTTGGTCCTTGTGGTGTAGTGGTTAACACATGGGACTTGAAAGCCAAAACCACGGGGTTCAATTCCCGCCAATGGCATATGATATTTTTCTCATGTATCTGTATTTCACTTTTACACCAAACACATTTCAATTCATGTATGCATGAGCCATGTTTACAATAAAAAGAAAGTTGATGTATTCCTACTGCTGCATAAGAAAGATGTAAGAAAGCATATGAAAGATGTCAACTAGTCATGAATAACCACTAGATATAATATAGCATTGTAGTTTTAAAATTAATGTAACTAATGCCGATTTACTATTTACAGGTAAAACATTTAAACTAAGTTTGGAGTCAGAGGAGGTAATTTCTTTGGTTTTATTTTTACCTTTAAACTTTTGGATTCACACCTCCTGTCTGCTGTTTATCTGTCTGTCTGTTTGTCTGTGTCAATGTAGTTTGATTAGTTCATTACAAGATGCACTTTGAGCTATTTTTTAAGGCCATCTCCTGCTGTTCTTTATACTGTTTCTATGTTAGGAATCTTTCATTGTGTTGTCTTAAAACAAGAACAAAATTGTGCAGACATGAAATTCAAACTAAATTAGTTTATTCCTTTTATGGATATCATAAAACTTTACGCTCTAAACTCAAATGTCATAGTTCGCTCATTCTTTTTGCCATAAGGTTTTCATGCTCAGCCTGATGTGTCAAAAAGAAAACAAAAGAACTGACACCTCGCTAACTTAATCTCCCTCAACTATGCAGATCTGCTTGTCGCCTTAAAAACATGGCAGGTGGTGTGTCTATGCCCGACTGGATTGATCATTTCAGCTCTTGTGGGTTGACCTCAGCCTCAATAGTGCAACCCCATTTAAACTAACGTTTCACTAAATTGGACTTCCTGTATAAATATTGAAAGAATGGACAAATAAAATCATATGTCCTGTTTATATCCTAGATTGCAGGCTTCTATGCCAAGATGTTGGATCACGATTACACATCAAAGGATATTTTTAACAAGAACTTTTTCCATGACTGGAGAAAAGAAATGACAGAAGAGGAACGGAAAACTATCAAAGATCTAAAAAAGTGTGACTTCAAGGAAATGCACCAATATTTTACTGAGGTAAATGACTGACCAATGTCATTAATATGGTGTTGGTGATGATGGTGTTAGTGATGATGGTGGTGATGATAATGATGGTGATGATAATGATGGTGATGTTCATGATCATAATCCTGAGGTGACTTTAAGGAAATATACCAGTATTTTACTTAGGTAAATGATGATCATGATGGTAGTGATGATGATGATCATGATGGTAGTGATGGTGATGATCATGATGGTTGTGATGGCGAGGATGATCATGATGATGATGATGATAGTAGTGATGGTGATGATCATGATGGTAGTGATGGTGATGATCATGATGGTAGTGATTTAATAGATCAAAAACGAGTGCGAGTGTTTGATCAGGGGATCCAAACACCGAGAAGCGGATGAAAGCACGAGGCCGCAGGCCGAGTGCTTTTATCCGTTTCGAGGTGTTTGGAGCCCCTGATCAAACACGAAGCACAAGTTTTTGATATGGCTTCTCAAACAAATCACTAAATAAAACATTTTGAACTTTTTATCAAATAATTAGTATCACCCTCTGAGCAAAACATCAATAATATATAACATCAACCCAAAACTTTCAACAAATTCGTTATTAGCTTAGTTGGTAAATCATTAGAATTGCAAGCCAGAGGTTCCCGGTTCGAGTCACAGGACGTCCAAAATAAAATAAAAAATAAATATAAAATAAAAATAAAATGTTAGGCAATTAGTTAGGTAGGTAGGTCAATAAACAGGCATGACAGGTAAAAAAGGAGATAGCAGTGGAATAAAGAAAAAAAAGAGTAAATTGGGATGAATGAGAAATTACTTTTAAGCTAATTTATACAGTGTCTTGATCAGTGACTTGATCAGTGACTTGATCAGTGTCTTGATCAGTGTTTGATCGGTGTATCAAGACCTATGCACGTGACTGAAATACAAAGTTGTAATTGGTCCCTGAGATAATGAATTATTAATGAGTTTGAGAAGGTGATGATCATGATGGTGAGGATGATCATAATGATGATAGTAGTGATGGTGATGATCATGATGGTAGTGATGGCGAGTATGGTAGTGATCATGTAGTGATGGTTGTAATCATCTGATGATGATTATGATGATCATAATGACCATGATGATGAAAATGATGATGATAATAATTACATAGTAATAATAGTTGTAATGATGAATATGGTGATCATCAGATGGTCATTCATGATGGTGGTGCTAATGTTAATGATGTTGATTGTGGTTTTAGATGTAGATGTGGTGATTGATAATCATAATCATAATAATTATACACATAACAGGTTCCCATTTAAATCTGTACTTTCCCATTTAAATCTGTTCTTATGCAAATTTTGGTGATGTGTGCTAAACACACAGATCAACCAATCAGAGAAGTTCACTTCAGAAATAATATACTCTGATTGGTTGATCTGTGTGTTTAGCACACATGCATCAACACAATTTGCATAAGTACAGATTTAAATGGGAAAGTACAAATTTAAATGGGAACCTGTTATAGATAGTCTGCACGAGTACTATATGCATAATAAATCAAAGATAAAGATCAACACATTCTCTTATCTATTTCAGAAAAATGAGGAGCGTAAGAACATGAGCAAAGAGCAGAAAGTAGTAATCAAAGAAAAGAATGCAGAAATTCTTGAAGAATATGGTTTTTGTATAATGGATAAACACAAACAGAGAGTAGGAAACTTTAAAATTGAGCCTCCGGGTTTATTCCGTGGTCGTGGTGATCACCCTAAACAAGGAAAACTAAAGAAGAGAGTTATGCCTGGAGATATTATCATTAATATTGGAAAGTAAGTATAAGATTCAACAAAAATAAAGCAGTTTTTCACCTTTAATACAGGGTTGGAGGCTAAAGAGAATCGTTGCTTATCAAGTTACTGCGGTTTTTCTACTTTCTGCGAACTCAGACATTCCAACAGCTAGTTGTGAAATTCATTTTTGGCTGCTGGCACCTTTTGTTTTTTATTGACGTCAGGCAAAAACATATTTCACAGCTAGCCATCAGAGAAAGCCAAAATTGCAGTACTTAATTCATTCGTACAAGTGTACGTTGGTATTTTATCTTCTTCTATCTGTATTTTCCAGAGATGGACAGATACCCAAAGCACCTGAAGGACGCAGATGGAAGAAAGTTATACATGATGATAAGGTGAGACATACTGTAATTGATAGAACATGAAGATAGTTTACAGTAAATTTCATAAACATTGTCCCTGAAAACACCACTAGTTAGTGACATCCCAGGTTGAACATCTTACCAAGATCATGCAAGATCATGCAACATCATGCAAGGAGCTCGACCTGGGATGTGATTATTTGGTCATTTTGTTTCAGCAGTGAAAATTTAACTGTATAATGAGTAACAGTGAACATGGAATAAAAATTATGAAATACATGTCCACAATTAATGCTATAGTATCTAGCATTTAGAGTGAACTAATATGGTGTCACATGTGACATTTCTTTTAGTTTCAATGTCTTTTTTAGTGGAAAATGTTAATGACATTGACTGTATAATATTTAAATTGTGAATTTGTTTCTTCAAGGTTACATGGTTAGCGTGCTGGATAGAGAATATACAAGGCAGTTATAAATATGTTATGTTAAACCCAACATCAAGATTAAAGGTACAGCCAATTAAATAATTGATCAACAAAATAAATAGTTTAGGCATGTCTCTGTTCAGTTTTATACAAACCATTTTACATCTAAGGATACCTGAACTGCAAACACAAGTTTTGAGTTAAAGGCTCCACCATCTTTTTGATAAGTGAATTGTTCTTTCCAAGCATTCTGAGTTTGTCTGGTTGTTTTTCTTTATTTGTTTGTTTGTTGATTTGTTTGTTTGTTTATTCATTTGTTTGTTTATTTATTTGTTTGTTTGTTAATTTGTTTGTTTGTTCATCTGTCTGTTTGCTTGTTGACCTTATTATTTGTTTGTTTCTCTGTTTGTGTTTGTTTGTTTATTTTTTTCTTTTCTCTTGTCAGGGAGAGAAGGATTGGAAGAAGTATGAGACAGCAAGAAAGCTGAAAGTAAGTCTGTTTCTAGAACATCCCTGAAGATGGGCACTTAGCCCGAAATGTCAGATTAAATAATCTAAACAAAGGTTGATGACTCTTACTTCTTTAAAGTCTGTTTATGTTTAAGTCATTTTCATTGCCTTCGTAAATTTTTTTCTTTACTAATGTCATTATCACAATTTGTAGAACTGTGTAGAAAGAATCAGAGAAAATTACAAGAAAGACTGGAAGTCCAAAGAAATGAGAATACGACAAAGGTAAGTTTGTCAGCCACCAAAGGTGCAAAACATGTTCTCTTATTTATTTTCTCTCCTTCTTATCAAAACATGATAATAAACAAAAGAAATATATGTAAATATAGAAGATAAAGCTTTAAAGTTTTTTCATTGATTAAGTTAATTGAATAAGTTGTATGGAAGAGTGCATGAAGAACAATTGTTTTTGAGTTAAACATTGATGTACTTGGATTAAAATGTTGTTTGTTTGTTGTCTACAGAGGTGTAGCTCTCTATTTCATCGATAAGGTAATGTGACTAGTTCATTATTCAATTTAGCTGTCCTGTGCTAATAGTTGTCTCTTTGTACTGTAGCTTGCTCTGAGAGCAGGTCATGAGAAAGATGACGACACTGCTGATACTGTAGGTTGCTGTTCATTGAGAGTAGAGCATATCAGTAAGTGACTTTATAATAATAATAATAACTTTTTTACGTCTCAATCTTCTTGCTGGACACAGTGCGCCCTACTAATCGGGGAGACTCACTCACACTCACTACCTCTACGTTTAATATTTTGCACACAACTCGGCTCACATGTTCATTTTTGTTGAGGGGGGAAACCGAATAACCCGGAGAAAAACCCTTGTGGCATAGGAGAGAAGAACACATCAAACAAACTCAACTAACATATAATCCATGCCCGAGCCGGGACTCGAACCTGGACCACAGTGGTGAGAGCGCTGGCCTCTAGGCCACCCATGTCACCCTGATCATTCATTTATCTCATATATTTTTACTCATTGTTTTCACATTAATATCAAGAGGTCCTAACTATAAAACATATTGAGACGTGAAATGCACTATATACACAATGTATTACAACATGTATGCTGCTTCTCAGAGCAATCCAGCACCAAATCGAAACATTGTTTAGGATTTGTTTTAAAAACAATAGTCTTTCCAAACAATTGCCCTAAACCTAACCAAAGAATAGCGGTACTAATTAAGGGGCCAACCAAAATGCAGCTTTCATCTGGTGCTGTATTACTGGTATCCCAGTGTCAGATGAAGAACAATTTCAAGAATGGGAGGGAGAGGTGATTTCAAGGGGGGAGGGGTGACTTGTGAATCAAAGCCATCATAATATGGTCTTTTTTAGTTTTCATCTTATCTATAATCCATTTTTCAAGTCCAGGGGGGGGGGGGGGGGGTGTGGGGGGGGGGGGACCTTGGATCCACCCCTGCATCCATACCATTCTGGATGAAGTTCCTAGAAGCTATACTTATAAGTTAAATGTTGATTTGTTCAGAACTACATGATGAATGGGAGGACAAGGAATGTGTTGTAGAGTTTGACTTCCTGGGTAAAGATTCTGTACGGTACTGGAACTTTGTGCCTATTGAGAAACGAGTAAGTTTTTATGATTGATTGGTTGGTTGTTGATTGACTGACTGACTTACTGACTAATGGACTGACTAGTTGTTGATTGACTGACTGACTTACTGACTAATGGACTGACTTGTTGATTGATTGATTGGCTGGCTGTTTGATATTAGATCAATGTTAATTAGTTTAATTCATTTAGCTAGAAAAATCAATCTATTGTTTATTGATCTAATCCTTCATTTATTTGCTGTCCCATTATTTTATTCATTTAATTTATTCGTTCATTTATTTATTCATTCATTTATTCGTTCATTTATTTATTCATTCATTTATTCATTCATTTATTTATTCATGCATGTCTTTGTTCATTCATTTATTTATTCATTCATTTATTCATTCATTTATTTATTAATGCATTCCCTTAATCATTCATTTATTTATTCATGCATTTATTTATTCGTTAATGAATTCATTTATTTATTCATTTAATCATTGAGAAAAGTCTCCCTTTTCTCTTTTGTACAACACAAAAGTCCTTGCAAAAGTTGATTGAATCGTGTTGATTTCAGGCCTTCAAGAACCTTAAGTTGTTTATGGAAGGAAAACAAGATGGCGACGACCTATTTGATAGACTAACGGTAAATCACAACTTTACATACTCTCCCACCCCTCCCCCACCACTAATGCCTGAAAACTCAGTACGTTCCAACTCTTGTCAAATTCTTATTTGTCAAAGATGGGCTCCCTGTGGTTATGATATAAAAGACTGAGGTGAGGGTACCAGTCAGTTATTACTGTAACACAGGAAGCCCAGTATAAATCCATAGGTTTCCTCAGTTATTTGAGTAACTGCCATGTTGGCATTGAGTAACTGTAGATGCATTGATTTACTTGTTTATTTGAGTAACCACTACTCAGTCATTTTTGCAGTTTATAGTAACTGTGCATCTTTTTACTCGGTCATTTGAGTAACCACTACTCAGTCGTTTTAGCTTGTATTAAGAGTAACTGTATGTGGGCACATTGATTTAATCGGTTATTTGAGTAACCACTACTCAGTCGTTTTAGCTTGTATGAAGAGTAACTGTGGGCACATGATTTAATCGGTTATTTGAGTAACTTCTATTCAGTCGTTTTTGCAGTGTGGTATAATTTCTAGTCATTCTAAACAAAAACATTTATTTACTTAAGCACAAATGCCAATGAGTCTATCCTAAAATGCCAACAAAGCGATTACATCTAACCAACCTTATTATTACCTACATCAAGTAGATTTTGACTGATAACTCTTTAATCCTGTTATTTGTTTTATGCACTGACAGTGTTTGATTGCTTTTGAAAGACTATAATTATATTGAATTCTGTGTATAATAAAAGTTTATTATTATTATTATTATTATTATTGTTATTATTATTATTATTATTATTATTATTATTATTGTTTACTTCATTTCAAAGTTATTATTTTTTTTGCATTATTTTGTTTACACTTTCATTGTTTTTACTCATTTCTTCCGTCTTTTCTTTCTCAACTTCCTCTTGTCCTTATCCTTGCTGTTTTTGTTCTAGACGACCTCGTTAAACAAGTATCTATCAGAGCTAATGGACGGGCTATCAGCCAAAGTGTTCCGTACTTTTAACGCCTCCCTTACACTACAAGATCAGCTGAACAAACTCACTATACCAGAAGATAATGTGAATGCTAAGATGTTATCATATAACCGTGCTAATAGGGCGGTGGCTATCCTATGTAACCATCAGGTAATTTAGAAAACACACTCACATGTTGTGTGCAGTAAGATGTTATCATATAACCGTGCTAATAGGGCGGTGGCTATCCTATGTAACCATCAGGTAATTTAGAAAACACACTCACATGTTATGTGCAGTAAGATGTTATCATATAACTGTGCTAATAGGGCGGTGGCTATCCTATGTAACCATCAGGTAATTTAGAAAACACACTCAAATGTTGTGTGCAGTAAGATGTTATCATATAACCGTGCTAATAGGGCGGTGGCTATGCTATGTAACCATCAGGTAATTTAAAAACACACTCAAATGTTGTGTGCAGTAAGATGTTATCATATAACCGTGCTAATAGGGCGGTGGCTATCCTATGTAACCATCAGGTAATTTAAAAACACACTCAAATGTTGTGTGCAGTAAGATGTTATCATATAACTGTGCTAAAAGGGCGGTGGCTATCCTATGTAACCATCAGGTAATTTAAAAACACACTCACATGTTGTGTGCAGTAAGATGTTATCATATAACCGTGCTAATAGGGCGGTGGCCATCAACGATGTTAGTCAATACTGCGAACTCATAATCAATATGACGGACAATAGTTTATCATTGCAAACTGTTGTGTGTTACCCTCATAAAATAAAGTTCTTACTTGCTTACTTACTTACTTGCTTACTTGCTTACTTACTTACTTACTTGCTTACTTACTTACTTGCTTATTTACTTACTTACTTGCTTACTTACTTGCTTACTTGCTTGCTTACTTGCTTACTTACTTACTTGCTTACTTACTTGCTTACTTACTTGCTTACTTGCTTACTTACTTGCTTACTTGCTTACTTACTTACTTACTTGCTTACTTACTTGCTTACTTACTTACTTGCTTACTTACTTGCTTACTTCCTTACTTGCTTACTTGCTTGCTTACTTACTTGCTTACTTACTTGCTTACTTGCTTACTTACTTGCTTACTTACTTGCTTACTTGCTTACTTACTTGCTTACTTACTTACTTGCTTACTTACTTGCTTACTTGCTTACTTGCTTACTTACTTGCTTACTTACTTACTTGCTTACTTACTTGCTTACTTACTAACTTGCTTACTTACTTACTTACTTACTTGCTTACTTACTTGCTTACTTACTTACTTGCTTACTTACTTACTTGCTTACTTACTTGTTTACTTACTTACTAATATTCCTTATGTGTTCAACGTATATTGTACATGTTATTATTAATTATAGCTCTATCTATTTCATGTCTAGTATACTCTACCCGCCCAGTTACATTCTTGTCCACTTAATTTAGTACAGTAGTGACCCTCATTCTTATCCACTAAGTACATACCCTAATTACTATCGTTCTATTAGCTTGTCTTATTACTAAGCATTCCTGCCCACTTTGTCACCTGTCCGTCTAGTTTATCTCAATCATTTGTTGGTTTTATCGTTCATGACCTTCCTGTTCTATTGCGTACTATAATTGTTCATAGAACTAATGTGTTTAGAAAAAACGTACATCGTGGGTTTACTAATAGAGGAAAGTAGTGCTTCCTGTTTTAGAATGTTCATGATAATAGCTAATGTAATCATTATGATAGTAGTAGAAATATAAATTAAATGTACTGTAGTTTGACGATTTAGAATATCGTGGGTTTACTATTAGAGCAAAGAAGAGTTTCCTGCTTTTTGGAATTATGATAATAGCTAATGTAATCATTATGATAGTAATAATGATTTTAATCAGATGTAGTTTAATTGACAATTCAATGATATCGTGGGTTTAATGATAGAACAAAGAAGAGCTCCCTGCTTTTGGAATGCTAGAATGCCTATTTCTGTGAAGATTATTTCAGATTTTCTAATGTTTTGTTTTTCTATCTGAAGACTCTGAGTACAAGTCCAAAGCTATTGATGATATCTTCAAATCCAAAACACATTCTAGAATGCTTATTTCTGTGAATATCATTTTAGGTTTTTCTAATGTTTTTTTTTTTGCTGTTCTATTTCAGAGGACCGTTCCTAAGACATTTGAGAAGGCCATGAGTAATCTACAAGACAAAGTAAGTGATTCATTGATAGCCATTTTGATAGCTTTTAGTACATAGTCCATTTAATTTTGTTACTATATTAAAACTTTTAGCTAGAGCACGAACGCTAGAGTAGACGCACTAAATCCGTGACATATAATTAGTACTTATTAGTACTATTTCATAAAAAAATTCTTTGTTTTCTATTGTTTTATTGTCACTATTTAGTACTAAAAAATATTAGTATTTGTTTCACGGATTAAGTGCGTCTACTCTAAAAGCGTGCAAAGCTTATCACTATTAATTTTAGTTCTAAATTGTGCTAATTAAACAATAGAAAATAATAGAATTAAAAGGATAGAGTGGTTTTCATTAACCTGTGAAACAAAGTGTACTAAATAAAGAGTAATAGTCAAATAACAACAATAGAACACAATGGAATTAAGGTACACTAAATAGTGTTTCACGGGTTAATGGAAACCACTCTATGTCACTATTTAGTACTATGTGTGTTGCACACCTTTAAAGTTTGTTCTCTAGTACATTGTTATGCTATCTTGTTTCTATATATGATAAGATTTGTGACTAATGCATTTACTATGTTCATATTAATGCTATCTTGTTTCTATATTATTAGATTTCTGATAAAAAGAAGGCAATTAAAGAAGCCAAGAAGGATTTGAAGGTTTTAAAAGCCACAGCTAAGGAGAGACGCTCTGATGCATCTGTCAAGTAAGTAATGTTTGCCAAGATCTCCAATATTATATATACAGCCTATCTCGAAAAGGTTGTCCACCTGAAAAGACTTATATACTAAAAGAAATATCACGTGATTCATTGTATATACACTTTCCACGCTTGTAGAAAGTCAGGTACTTCTAGAGAGGGAAGATACTGCTTGTTTGAATTCACCGCCATATTACTTTCTAACGCACCTGACCTTTTACACGCGCGGAAAGTGTATATATAATGAGTCACGTGATATTTCTTTTAGTATATATGTCTTTTAAAGTGTATATGAACTCTCGCGGTTTTTTGGCGTTTTAAGAAGTTGATATATAGGTCAGTCATGATCTAAAAAAAAAATTTGATTTGAACATTTATTCGCGGAGAAATAGCGCCCTAAACTTTAAAATCGACCGCGCCCCTTCGGGTTGGCCGGGAATTGGGAGACTGGTAACCTTGTGACGTAAATTCGGGAAACCCAAGCTAGTGCCACTCAGTGTTTCTCTGTTACTTCTGTTGTTTTGAGTAAGAAAAGTTCGATAAATCGACAGTATTTACCGTTGACTGAATCATCCCTGACATCAGTTTAAACTAGACAATCAGAATATCTTTATCAGATACCGATAAAGAATTATACCTGGATTCAAAGGAAAGTAGTAAGAAAAGCGAAGGTTTACAAAGTACTTTCGAAGACTGAGAACTTTCTTACTTAGTCTGTCTTAGAAGTACAAGAAAGCGGAGTAGAAAATAGTGACAGTTTGAGCCTTTTAAAGCCTTCAGATGAGCCTTTAGCCGATGAAATTGGTTAGCAAAATTGCTACTACGCAGACAGAGAAATTAAAAGATCGTGGAGCATTCAAAATAGCTTTAATCTCGATTCGAGGCTAAAAAGTCGCCGTACAAAGAGCCTTCCTGATGACCGATGATAGTTACAACAGTTAACGTTTATTTATTGCAATCATAAATCGTTATATGATGGTATACGATGTTTCCCCGAAATGTTTTAATCATGCTCAGAGTTCTTTTTGCACTTTTTCTAGGGGTTGAAGTACTGATAATTGCGAAGTTAAACAACTTAAAAGCGGAGTTTTGTGTGTTGAAATTGATGGTTGCCTCGAGTCCGTCCAAAACAAACTTGTACTGTAAACTATATGAAATAGAAGTCAATCTGACTTTACATCCAGGATTTCATCCCGTGTATATTCATATGTTTAAATCGCTGGTCATTACGATCGCCAGCGGCTAAATACAGAACGACTGACTGAAGACAGTTAGTGAAAAAATCACACAAAACATCCTGCTTGAAACAAACAGTGATGTTTTACAACTACTACCGTTTCAACGCTTCAAATTTTCAATGATTTCCCCTGATAAAATTCCCGTTTTATCCATTTGTAGTGGAACATATTTTTATAATAAAATGCTATTTTGAACTCATAAAAAGTGCTCCATAATAAAGAATACAACAACAACAACAAAATAATAATTTGTGATAAGGTTATCATAAATTGTTTTTATAAGTTACACTCAATGATTCAATGACTAGTTTTAGCAATCTTTATTCTAAAACTACTTTAAATCCATTTTGAAACTTGATTACTAGTATTATTAGTATCAGAGTTAAATGATTAACTTGACCGGCGGCCTCGCGAGTTTTTTCAACCCGGCGATCATTAGTAATTATCGTACGCGAAAATCTGACTCGTGACACTATAGAACGGCTTTCTTTAGAAGTTATATAAACAGTTCAATCATATTTCAATATAATATCTTCAAAATAGAATATAGCAAAGATTTCAGTTATACTTATACTATTTCAGTTGCCATGATACATTTGCCATAGTTTGAAACGCTTCATTACCATTCGTATACGCGTTGTTTCTGCTCGACATTTGTTTTGGTTCTTCATCCTATAAATCTAGGCTTGAACAGGGTATAATTCCAACTTCAACTCTTATTAGATGAGCCAGATGTTTCTTCAATTCACTAACAAATATTTCAGGGAATAATTTTGGGGTTTGCCGTTGAAAAGACTACTGCTAAAGTAGCAGAACGAGTCTTTGTCAAACCAAGTTGACACTTTTACGTCTTCTCGCTTTAGCAAGCGGATGATCTTTGCCCAAATATATTAATGCAGTCGAATGCCTCTCTTGTCCTCTACTCTATTAGAACAACCTCCCAGAACGGATCTGCTTGGCACAGTGTCTAAAAAACTCCTGTAAAACGATGATACGTTTACTAAAGTCCGCATACTAGCCTTTGTACAAGCTGCGAGATGGTCCCGAATTTACGTCATCAATGACCTAGAACCAGTCTCTTCAAAGGCCCAATTCCCGGCCAACCCGAAGGGGCGCGGTCGATTTTAAAGTTTAGAGCGCTATTTCTCCGCGAATAAATGTTCAAATCCATTTTTTTTTTGCATTTCATGACTTAGCTATATATCAACTTCTTAAATCGCCAAAAAACCGCGAGAGTTCATATACACTTTAAGGTGGACAACCTTTTCAAGATCGGCTGTATATAATATAAATAATAATCAGTCTTATCCACGATCGATGATTAAAAATGGGTAAAAATGATTCGTTGACACCTATGTAGACAAAACGCTGTTACCTTTTAGAGATCGTTTTTGCATTCCCCGCTCCTTTGTTTATGAAAGTCCCAACCCCGAACCTTGACAAAGGCTCGATGCACACGAAAAGTTTCCGATGACCTTCCGAGGGCGATAGTATATCCTTACTATATGCCCCGAACCTTGACAAAAGCTCGATGCACACGAAAAGTTTCCGTTGACCTTCCGAGGGTGATAGTATATCCTTACTATATGCCCCGAACCTTGACAAAGGCTCGATGCACACGAAAAGTTTCCGATGGCCTTCCGAGGGCGATAGTATATCCTTAGTATATGCCCCGAACCTTGACAAAGGCTCGATGTACACGGAAAGTTTCCGAGGGCCTTCCGAGGGCGATAGTATATATTATTTTAAAAAGTGTGATCTTCCTCGGTGAGCCGTTTATAGGATTTTGAAGACAACACGGATAAAAAAAACATTACTGTATCATAGATATAGTTTGCACTCTACCTCCAAACAAACTAAACAACCATTTTAATTTAATATCTAATTATTTTTAGAGCTTCTGAGAAGAAGAAAGCTCAAGTCCAACGTCTAGAAGAACAATTGTTTAAACTAGAAGTGACCGCTACTGATAAAGAAGAGAACAAGGAGATTGCTCTTGGTACTTCCAAGCTGAACTATTTGGACCCAAGGATTACTGTAGGATGGTAAGGGTTTGTGTTTGAATTTTTGTTGTAATTCAAATTTACTAACAATAAGCTGAAAATTACACAACGTAGCAAAGAAGAAAAAAACTACTTATTTAGAACTTACAAATAATCATTTTACAATATAAAACTTTTTTTTACAATAGTATAGTATTATTTTGTTTTTACATTTTTTTTACTTAAAAAAAAAAGGATGGTAAGTTGACTATTTAGACAAACAGACAGACAGAACACCAATAGACCGTTTCACGCTTTTCATTGAACTCAACAACAACCTAAGCCTCGATAGCGTGTAATAAATTGTTTACAATAGTACCCTTCACAGTTTCCTGCGCCATCTTGAAAGGTAGCCGGGCCTTGAATAATTGTCCCGCGAGGTATTAAAAGGTCTCTATCATTGCAAGCTCAACGTTCGTCTCGCCATATTTCGACCCGGTATATAGTGGTTAAGGTGTCTGTGTTTGTAAGAAAACGGAATGGTACTTACAGATGATTCGGACAAGAGTCCTTTGTCAGATTAAAAATGTAATGTAGATGCCACAGGAGAAGAAGACAAACGCTGCAAGTTACAGTCGTTTCGGAATGGTACTTACAGACTTTTCTGAAGATAGTCCTTGGTCATGCAGAATAACAATCTAATGTAGATTCCACAGAACAATTAGACAAACGCTGCAAGTTACAGTCGTTTCGGCCAAGAGTAGTTTTTGAAGTATTTATAATGATATATAGTAGGTTTTAATATTTTCTATGTTCTTCTAGGTGTAAGAAATTCGAAGTTCCTGTAGAAAAGGCATACAGCAAGACACACAGAGAGAAGTTCGCCTGGGCTATCGATATGGCTACAGAGGATTTCGAATTTTAACGTATCTTCCATTACCAAATCAACATCCTTTTTTAGAAAATTTTTAGTTTTAGAGAAATCATAGCTATTAACTGAAGATAGAGGCAAGCTTACATGATGGCAGCCATGTTGAATGTCAGGAAAATCGTTAAAGCTGACACCCTCGACATAATCCATGTACATATCCATGTTAAAGTAGTAGGGACGGGCCGTAATATTAAGCAGAAGTCAAACTCGGTAAATTTGTAGAGGGTGTGATTTTGTCCGCAACAGTGAGACTTCACCCTCAGTTTAAAACATCAGTTAGATGTACATAGAGCCACCTTAAGATATAAAGTATTTCAAAATATTTCATATCATCCTGGCTGTAGCTTGTCTGTATTTGAGCACAATGCTTACAGCCGTTGCGGACATAAACGTGATATAGGACAACTATTAGAAACATCATTTTACAAACAAATGCATCCTGACTTCCAAGAATGGCTGCCATCACGTGATCATGCAAAACCTCAACGAACCAAACTCATTCCCACGCCTGCTCGTCTCGTTTTGGAGCGAGGTACTGGATATGAAAAGGAGAGTACAAGGCTCTTATACATATGTATGCTATGTAGGTTTAGCTATTTATCTCGATAAAAGATATGAATCTAAAATATCAACCAAGCTTTCTGAGAACCATTTAAATTTTAGTAGAACATAATATAACTCGAAATATGGCGACCAATATGACTAACTATTGTTCTAGACTGACTAGCCTCTCATGCATGCATGTGGAAATCAATGTGAAGAAGTAGTCACTTTAGAAACATGCCAATGAAGAGTAGCAATACCCACCGGGTAGTGAATACAACTAGTGCAATTCTTATACACTGCTTTTAAAAATCGTATTTAATGACAGGCCGTTTACAGCGCTATCCACTGGGTAATTCCATGAGAGGATAAATAAAAACAAAAATCGCAGGTATTAAAGAGCTTATAAATGATAGGATAAATCCTTATTCAGCAGAAAAAACAATGCGATCAGTTCGAATTATATTCGATAGTCTTGTCAAGCAGATGTCATAGATCAAGCGAGAGAAAGAGTGTTTCCTACGATATCCAAGTAAGGAGAAGTTAGTTGAAAACACGAGACGCAGTCGAGCTAGTGTAGTGTTTGGATAGAGGAGGAAACACTCTTTCAACGTGCTTGATCTGGTTTCTCAAACCATTAATAATTCTTGGAGAAATTTAAAGCAAACGTTTGTCAGATTTTATGCTTATTAAGATTTCATATTCAAACCTCCTTCACGGTTGTGATTTTATTTGTTTTGTCCTCATGAATTATAAATGAGTTTGAGAAAACTTTCTACAGCCTTTATTTAAGGGTTCAAATAACAATAGGTATCCATGTTGTTGCCATATTTCGATACGATTTATGTCTCGGATTTTATTCTGTATTTTGTATAATTTATTTCCGGAATATTCATTTTTATATATAAATTATATGCTTATTAATGACAAATACTTTTTCTCTATGATATGTATTATTGACAATTTAGTGACGGTGTTTAATCTGGAACCTATTTCAATAGACCAGTTTCATGTTATCTAGCACCGCTGTACTATTTGACACAAAAAGGTGCATTTGCTCAGGGATAGCCTCAATTCAGAGAAAATTCAAATGTGTTTTCTATTGTTTAGCGATAATATTTTTTCGTGCTTTGCTTGGGATTTGTGAATGTTTTGACAACAAATCGAGGCTTAGCCTGTATGAATGTACCTTTTGTAAAATAGTACAGCGGTGATAGATGACGTGAAACTGAAAAGAAACCGAATATTGGTAAATTAGCAAGCCCTTGCTAAATAAGGGAAACCTCTATGTTCTCAAGACAGTATGATGCAGAGAGCTAAATATAATAATTTCCAAATTCTCCATTGTGGAACACTCTCTTCTTCCGAGCTTTTAAATGATTTTATTTTTCAGCAATATTATTAGCCGTGCCCAACCCTAGTTTTCTATTACCTTTATACACGACTGTCGTACCTTGTATGCCAAGTGGGGCTGCACCCAGACTAGGTACTTTGCCCTCCTTGTAACACGGCATTCTGTGCGGTGATATATGCTATACGATTCTTTTCACCCAAATAAAATATTTTGGGAGTAAGATTCTTTGTCTTTTGAATTTCAATATTACGTAGAAATTTTTGGAATACATGTTCCTATTCGGGAGGAAACGTACATATAATAAGTAACACGCATTAGCCGATGTAGTACCATGGCCATCACATGTCATAATCAACAAAGCCTACCTTTGTATAAATTGTGTCCTCCATCGGGCTTTATCAGGTACAGTAAAAACCAACCGCATAAAAGAACAAGTGGATTAAGAACACTCGGGCTGAAATTTGGTCAACAAAGTACCATGTACATAAGAACAATATATAAGAACAAAATAAGCCTGAACCAAAAATCGTGTGTTGTTTTATGCGGGTTTTTACTGTATCACTAGAGTACAACCACTAAAAGTGTGCAACACTTTGTACTATTTACCACTAAATAGTGTTGATTAAACAATAGAGAACAAAGGAATTTGCATAATTTAGCAGTATTTAGTGGTATTTATGCTGCACACTTTTAGTGTTTGTACTCTAGTTGATTGCTGTATTGCTATTTATGTTCCTTACAATGTAAGGGTATAGTTACCATATAGATCTGAAGGAAGACAAGTGCAATCTCTGTTATTGTGCATGTAATTATCATTTTACACGAACAAATATTAAATACTACTGCTTTTAAACTGCATGTGTGTGCTTTGATTTAACGGTCTGCTACAAATATATCGAGCAGCTTCAAATAAATTAAGTGAATGTAATTTAAAGGGGGACAGTCAACACCAAATCGAAACATCGTTTACGATTGGTGTAAAAAAAACAGTCTTTCTAAACAATTGCCTTAAACCTAACCAAACACTAGCCGTACTGTATTAGGGGGCGAACGAAAACGCAGCTTTCGAACGGTACTGTATATTAGCCATTTAAAGTCAGAGAAAACTGGCTGACGTTTGAGAACTTCCGCCATTCCTAGGCCTTCCTAACTCTACAGAGAAACGTGGGGAAATTTTTTCTCTGCGAGTGAGAATCACTGTTGTTGAATACGCAAAATGAGCAAAAAAAGCTCAACTCAGAATAAACATTTTTACAGTTCCATTCAGTGACTACGACTGATAGTTCCAAGTCGAGGTTGGAGTTGTTGCGCATGAAAAATTATAGCATACAAGGTGAAAAACTGAGCACCTCCCAGGGGTTTTAGGGATCAAGGGAGCACTCATGACATTTATTTTTGGGGAACAAGGGAGCAAAATATGATAAAACAATAGTTTTTTGGGATCATGGGAGCATAAGGTAAAACATTTTAGGGAGACAGTTATTTTACTTATGGGGATTTAACAAGGGAGAAAATGCAAAAATATCAAAGGAGCATGCCCCCCCCCCCCCCCCCCCCCGGGAGGGGCTCAAAACTAGACAGCATGCACTTCAATCACATTAGAGTGCTGATATATTTGACGAGGAAAAGGCTTTTGAGATCACGAATTGAAGGGCAAATCTCACGTGGAGAGGACAAAAACAAAAACTTCAAACAAATTCAGCTCACATTACTTCGAGTTTTGATGAGCGAAGATAACTTGAAAAACCCATAGGAAACAATTCTTGTGTCAATTGAAAAAATGCAACACTTAATACGAATTTGCACGCGCTCACACGTTGATTTTTCGGTCGTCAGTGAGGAAAACTGGAGGGCCCTGCGCTTGCGTTGAAATTCAGAGCCCTGCCATTTAGTAAACGTCTTTTAAACAATGGAATTCAACGACAAATGAGCAATCACTAGAAAACTGTACAAAAAATAAATTAACAACCCAAAAAAGGAATTGACAGCAATAACACTAACAATAACTAACAGAAAAGAGAAAAATAACAGAAACACCTAATAGTAAAATAACAGAAAACTATGAAAACAACAACAAAAAGCAGGAAAAACAACAACAACAACAACAGCAAATCAAGAAAAATTCAGAAAAACAAGAACAACTATACTAGCTAATTAGCCGTGGAAACAGAAGCGAAAGAGCGTCTGTTTTCTCAGGCTAAAGCTAGACCAAACAAAAAGACATCATGAACTACAAAAAAACAACTGTAGAAAAATAGGAAAACAAATGACTACAAAAAGAACACTGAACTATGCAAAAATACAACGGCAAAAATTCCCAGACAATACGACAGGAACTATAACTACAAAACAGAAACAACCACACAAAAAAAAAACTGTACAATAAAAAGCAAAAAAAAAATCCTCAACAAAAGCATATCCTCAAGCAAAATTAATCAACAACACTCTACAGATAACAAAAGCAAAAAGCATTTTCCAAATAACCGTTCATGTCACAGAACACCGGTACCGCATTCAATACAAAAACGGTAGTTATATAAGCTTTCTAGGAAATTTGAAAACACCTTGGGGGTAATGCAATGAATCAGCTTGGTTGGAACAATTTAATGACCTTTTTTAAAATCGTAAAAAAGGTTTACATCGGAAACGTCTTCAAAAACCGTCAGAGGTAACAGGACCACTAAGTGGTAATTTCGGTCATTTTCTTGCTGTCAAATTGCATGGAAATGAGCAATTGGTAAACTGGAGGCCAAACAGAGTCATGTCCTTGAATAAAAATCTATTTATCAAACCGATTATAAATTTATTTATGAAAATGTTTTTGGCTTTTTGCTACTTTTTAAAATTGAAATAGAGCCAAACTATTGAAGATTGTCTAAAATTAAAACCTTAAGTTTCAAGTCCTGGAGTGCTTTTAAGGCAGCTTGTCACAGTTTTAAAATCCAGTCCAAAAATATCAATATGATAATACTCAAACAAATAAAACAATTATTAATAACAGTTATCCCTCATACAATTCCAAACTTTGAAAATAAAGTTTTTGATAGTTTTTAAATATTTTATTCTCTTTTAGAGAAATCGTATCAAAATGTTTTCTTGTGCTCAGACAGTTGCAATTTTTAATGTTAATTAACTATTAAGTTTTGACAATAATCCTAAAAGCACGATCCTATTACCTCTTCAAACCTCTTTCCTTTTGGCAAAGTTGTTAACTTAAGCAAGCAGTGGGTCCAGGTTTTTCATGGCATGAAAAGGATGACTTTCTCTACCAAAAAGTCTGCATATTCCTAAACTTCCATTTTCCCCATTTTTATAATGCTACAAACGTGTCCTATACAAACCCATACATACTCAAAAAATGTCTTAAATTTAATAAACTATTATTAAAATAAACTATTATTAATTTGTGAGATTAAGCAATGAAAAGCCTAACAAGCCTCGTTCTGAATAATAAAAAAACAGTGACTTTGTGATATGGTGTTTTTGTTTAATTAAGTCAAAGTGAAGTGAGGCTTGCCTGGTATTTAATGATCATTATTGCTTATAGAGAAAAGGTCTGTTGGACCATGATAAAACAAATATACCACACCATAACAATAGCATGTTCATATGCACGAAAACAAAGACTTCGTGATAAACTGTGCTCTTTCTATTACGTGAAAGTAAGGCTTTCCTGGCATTTAACAATTATTGCTGATGAGAAAAGCCCATTGGACCATGATATAACAAATATATCATAACACAACGATAGTATGTTCATATGCACGACAACAGTGATTTCGTGATATGGCTCTTTTGTTTTATTACGTCAAAGTGAGGCTTTCCTGGCATTTAATGAATGAAAAGGGTCTATGGACTATGATATAACAAAGTATAAGACAACTTAAAAATCTGCGTGACCATGCTCATTTGCACGATGTATGTTGTTATCAAGTCGATGAATAAAATTTCCACGCACGAAGCAGGTGCAAGAACAAAAACAATTTTCCCTGGTATTATTGAAACTTCAGTGCACGTGTAGAAGATATATACAAAAACATGAAATAATAATGTTCAAAAACAATGTATAAAGCAAATTATAGGTAATATAATCAATTTTTTAGCCCTTCGTCGGAGTGAAAGGAACATTTTATACTTTGTACTCCAACGAAGGGCTAAAGCTCGAAACGTCAGTAAAGTTAAGTTAACATTTTTAACGGTGTTACAAATTTCATTCTATTACCTATTGTTTATATCAAACACCGACGCCACCTATACTAGTTTACTCTCTACTTTCCATTTATATTATATATAGTAAAGCAAATTGTTTATATGTCGCGATGAATGAAGAGCCCTGAGGTGAATCATGTCTCATCGATAAGTCATAAGCATGACGTTATTACGAAGAAGCGGTATTGTATTTTAGTTAAAACAGTCTGCAAAAAATACATCAATAAGATAAGTATCTTGACGAAGGTCACAAACAGGTGAAAAACGTGAGGTGAAGAACGTGAAAAACATAATGTTTACATGCACACCATAAAAAAAAATAACTTTTTTTTACGTCTCAATCTTCTATCTGGACACGTATCATGTTCCCTACTAATCGGGGAGACTCACTCACACTCACTACTCACTACGTTAAATATTTTGCACACAACTCGGCTAACATAACTGGTAGACCATATGCTCATGCGCTGGTAATATAAAAGAGAGTCCTCAAGGGGTAAAATGGGAGCAGTGATTGGCCTTATTTTTGACTGGGAAAATGGGATTGGATGCACTGGGACTGGGATTTACAAATAAAGAACAATAGAAAATGGGAATGGGATTGAAAACTTGAGCAAAACTGATGGGATAATGTGATTTTTGACTGGGATTTGGTCCAAATATAAACTGGAAAAAGAGCCGGATCCAAATATAGGGGATATAGGGCGAAAAACTTAAGAAAATTTTAGGCTATACACATCTTAGGTGACTCAAGCATATAACTGCCTGGGTTCTGCCTTCCCCAAAGATCGAACGAAGAAAGAAACTTTGTGTGTTGTATATAGCGATTTCTGACACGGACTAAAGAAGGCATTATATTGCATGTGTTGCCGGTAGTTCAGGATATAAATGGTAACTTAATTATACACTATAAAAAGAGAGCGGTATTTGACGTTCGATCTAGCTATAACTATAGTACATTGTGTCCGGGATGTGTCCGGGATGTGTCCGGGATGTGTCCGGGATGTGTCCGGGATGTGTCCGGGATGTGTCCAGGAACAAAAGAAATAACTTGAACACCAAGAGATGGGTAGACTGGTGGTATACTGATCGATGTTTGAAACGAAAATACCAGTATGTTAATTAAAGACTGCGTCGATGTTTTTAGTGAAAATAGTAGCAAAAAATCTATGACATCTATAAACTCAACTATCTATAAAAAGATCTACAAACCGTAAATAAAGGTTTTACTTAGTTTTGTTTCTGACGTCAAAGACATACAAACAAATGAGAAAATAACAATAATTAAAATTGGGATGCGTGGTGTTTGCGGGGAAGAAATTGACCAAAAAATGGTAATTTATCTACAACGTCAAAAAAGACTGGTATAGTTAAAGCTAAATTACGTCTATCTTAGAGCTTTAAAACGTGAACTAAAAATAAATGTAACAACGATGATAAATATACGAGTGCGTTGGTGTTTCTAGGGAAACCGTTACGATAAAAATGACTGCTTTAAACATCATTATAATATCCTCGATGATATTCCCTGACGGTTCGGATGTTGGTCTTTCGTCGGATGTAAATCTTCCGTCGACGTTATTCACCTTCAGTCAGAAAAGTCAATAAGTACCACTTTCTTGCTATAGTATAAGAGTTGCTATTTTTACTTGGAAACCTAGAAACCGTCTCCTTGTAAACTGTAGGCGTATCATTTGGAAAATCAACGTCACGACTTTGCAGCATTTTAATGAATAGTCATATTAATAGTACAAACAAACGTTTCCTTGGTTTTGATTAAAAATTCGAAATCGGTAAATAATTTTTTTCGAATGTTCGTTTTGATCAAACATTTGAATTTATCAATGTTTCTGATGTTGATTTCATTTTCGTTTCAATTTAGAATTTTTCTTTTCTTTACCAATAATGTTCGTTTTGCTCAAAGATTCGAATTTATCAATGTTTCTGATGTCGATTTCATTCACGTTTCAATTTAGAATTTTTCTTTTCTTTCCCAATGTTCCTTTTGCTCAAAGATTCGAATTTCGTAAACGTGTAGATTTCTTTTAATATTTGATACGATCAAAGACTCGAATTTAATAAAAACAAATGTTATTTCTAAAAGCAGCTATCTGATCTCAAATTCTAATTTCAATATAACTTTCTTTGCTAATTAGAATTCTTTTGATCAGAGAATCAAATTGCTTGAGATCTATTTTTTTTTCTAATTTTGCAAGGCCTGGATTTGAAATGTATTTTCTTCTAATGATCGTAGTGATGTTAATGAATGGATTGGTGTGTTTACTGGCTCACACACAGTTTTTTTAAAGCCATCAATTTTTAATGCAAGTACCCTTGTTGTTTGTTAAGGTCTGTGTGCCTCTTGGCTCGAATAAATACTTTCAATATCTACAATAACAAGTGAAAAACAAACACTTATCTATTTGGTAGATTCAAAATCATTTTTTTTTTGCTGCATTTTTAATTCGTTTATGTATTTATTTATTCACTTGTTATTATTACATACATTTTTTTCTTCTTGTGTTGGAGTTGATGTTCCTTGTTACTTTATTCCATTTTTGAATGGGAACATCTTAGAATTTATTTTAATTCATTTTAGCTATTTATTTATTTTTATCATGATTTACGACCTCAAATTTTAATAAAACTATCTATTTATTTATGGTATTTTAGTTAGAATTTTGCACTTTTTTACTTATTCTTTTTTATTATTATTCTTTTATTATTATTATTATTATATGACGAGTTTTTGTGTTTTCGACTAGTACAAATCTATAGTTTTCACTCTGGATATTTTCTAATACAAATCTATGTTTACTTGATATAATATTGGTAATATTTTTGATAAAGCTAGTACCTTGTCGGTATTTGAATTAATATATTTTACATTTTGTGTGTCATTTTGTTTTTCATTTTCAACTTTCTTCCATTTTAAGCTAATTTAAGCGAGCCATGAAACCAGTTATTTCATTGCAGCGTTCGGCGCGATTTATTTCAATCTCCAATGTTCATTCAAAATATATATTGCCGATTATAATTATTTTCGGAATCCATAAAATTGCTCGATAAGATTTTAAGTTAATTTCATTCAGCTAAACTTTTTATGATTCCTTTCAAAGTTCGTATTTTTAGAATTATGTGCGCATGCCTTTTCTATTTATGTTTATCTATTTATTACTCATTTGTTTATTATGTATTTATTTTTACGACTTTACAATTTTGTTCTTTTTGTCAAATAAATTTGGGGAAAAGTTCACATTTTTCATGATTTATTTGAGTTTTCGTTTTTTATTACAAATTTTGCTGGTTTTGCTAGTTAGCCTTTCCACTAGTACTTAATTAATTAGCTCATTTCGTCAATAACAAAATAAGTCTTATTTATCTTTCTATTTCACCATACATTGTTGATATTTTTCTAAGTATCTTGAAGATCATCAAAACGTTTCTGCATTTTTGTATACTTTTATTATTTTTTCTTCTGATTCAAGTGCTATTTATAGTAGTTTTATACAAATTTGTTATTCAAATCTCTATATCTTTTTCTTTATTTTTATCAAGTTTTATTTTGTTTAATACCATATTGTACATTTGTCTATTATTTGTACTTTTATAAGTTTGTCATGATTCTTTTCATGAATCTTTTTTAACATCTAGCTAGATTGTAGTTTGATGTTGTCTTTACTATAATATATTTATATGATACAAGAAATGAACGATTGTTATCTAAGACAATACTAAAAATAATAATTACTTAAAAACAACTCTTTTTAACATAGTGTGATGCATGTTTGTCATTTTTTCCTATTATATATTTATATGACACAAGGAGCTACAGTGCATGGCCGATTGTTATCTAAGACAATACCACAAACAATAATTATTACGACACGTTGTGCTCTTTGAAAACATCACGATATGGCGATCTCTATTAGTTATTGTTCAAAAAAATATACATGTAGTTGCCTGTTCTTTATAGTTTTTCATGTAGTTGCCTGTTCTTTATAGTTTTTGTACATTCTGAGAAAACAGACGTTCTTTCGCTCCTCTTCCCACTTCGCAACTGACGATAAAACGTCTCTTTTCTCAGGCTAGTTTCTGTACATCCTATTTTAGCGTTATGGAGCCTTTATCAAGTCTTCTAGATAATTTATTTCCAAAAAGCCCATTTTAAGACATGACTAAGACATGACTAAAACTTTAATCATATATTGTCTATTTTGCAAACCTTTTTTATGGTCTTCTTGGAGCCATTATAATAATTTATCTTTAATTTTCAAATGTTTTATTATATTTTTTGAAGCCCCTTGTATATATATATATATGGTCTTTTTTTTAACCGTGTCTGCACCTTAATCAAATTCGTTATGAATTCCTTTTTTTTTCCGAGTCCATTTGTCAAAGTTTTGAAGCATAAAACAGACATTAGACTATTCTAATAATAGAAGTAGCTTCACTGCATCAATTTAGAAGATCAATATTGAGTATAAATTCTTTAGATTATTTTGCATTCCCACTTCATCTGGTTTCATTTATCCCATTAAAAAGCCATTAGAAATATTCCAAATGTCATTTTCATCTCGAATTTGTTCAATAATTAATGAACCCTCTTTGCTGCATTCTTTTCCACTCTTGTTTTCAGTTCTCATCCATTTTTTCATTTCCAGTGCAGTTGAATGGATACCATTGATAAATATTTTCATCATTATATTTTCGCTGCTATCAACATCTGTTATAATAATAACATTTTTATGATTTCTGGAAATTTGATTATTCTGCTTCTCAAATCAAGTTTGAATATCAAGCCACTATCCTGGTAATCCATTCGTTATTATTCCCATTCGTTCCATTCTTTTTTCATTAAAAAATATAGAGGAACTTTCCTAGCATCAATTATGAGTCAGATAATTCTACTGAAGATATAGAGTCGACATTAGCAGATTTCTTATTCATCCATTCTTTCCCATTCCCATTCTTTATCCCGTTTGTGGTATTTTTAACCAGTGCTTCTATCTCGATCTCAGTCCCATGCCGTAATGTTTTCTCGATAATGTTATGTCCTTTTACAGGTACTTGACGGTTGGAAGTATTAACATGGAAATCGTTTGCACTGCCCGACAGCGTTTCGCATGTCATAGATCTCAAACGTTCTGTTTTATTTTGTTCCCGCGGTCGTACCGGAACTTGGACAGTTTGGGAACGTCCCAACACTTTAAGACTTATCTTGCGATCGTGGAATAACTTTTTAAAGGTCCTACGGAAATTCTGATTGAAGATGAAGTAGATGAAGAAATTGATGGATGAATTTGATTGGACGAGAAATAACGAAGCGAATCTGAATAAATCAGGAATGCATATTTGTGCGCCGTAGATGACTATGAATGAGTAAACAACAGTCGGTGTCCAACACACGAAAAACGTGATGATGACAGCGAGTGTAAAGTGCACTACATTTTTGTTTCTTTTGATCCTTTTTCTTTGTCGAAAAGAGGACGAGAATGAAGGCAGTCTTTGGTTTCTTAGTCGTTTGATGATCATAGCTTGTAATATAGCAATTAAGAAAAATGGAATGAAATATAGTAATACTATAAGAGTAAGAAAAAAAACTTTTGTTGCTAGCTGCGTGTCGACTGTGTTAGGCCATAATAATATGCAGTAGTTGGCGCTACCGTGAGTTATAAGTTTGAACGTATAAAAATACGGTGCATGCATTAGCATAGCTGTAATCCAAATCCCAACAATAACTGGTTTAACACGTCCTTTGATAGGGGTTGTATATTCCGGTATAACCACGGCGTAGAACCGATCAATTGTTATAATCGACAGACTTAGAACCGAAACAGCAGTCGAAACATCTTGTAGAAAGTATATTATTTTACATGACGCTATGCCAAGCACCCCTGTGACGAGCCAACGACGATGACCCAAGTGAATCTCCACTATAGTCCTTGGCATTGCAAAGATTGGAACCAACAAGTCACTGATGGCCATGTTAGAGATTAAAAAGTTGGTTCTGGTCCGGAGTTTTCGTTGTGAAGACACCACACACACTAGTATAACATTCCCTCCGAGCGCTAGCACCAACATGATGCAGTAGGCAAAAGTTTTGATTATTTTCACAACCGATGAATTGATTTTTTCAGTACAGACGGAAGTGGATTCCCTTACCCCTTCACCGGTGAAAGTAGAATTCATCTTGATTCAGTTAACGACCTTCCACTTCCTATATAAAGGCCGATTTACAACTGACTAATATCGAAGAACGACGACGGAGTAGAATTGGTTGTAAATCATTAGTTGGAGAGGAATAAACTGTCAAACCAAGTGCACTGTGTCGAGGCGTTTGAAGACTATCGATTGTTGTTTGTGCAAGGCTGTGTTTATTTGCTTTCTAAGTCTCCAGTTGACGTATTTCGATGCGTCTCATCAACTTGGCTGGTCATTGAGCCTTACGTCAAAAGGCGCTATCATCATATCGTGTCTTGTTTATCGACGTGAAAAAAGTACACAAAATGTTTTTCATTACTTACGATATCACTAACTCAACGTGGCTAATGACAGACTGAAGAAATGACCACAGTAATGACTGGCCGCATAAACTATTTCAATCACAAACAACACTGACACGTGATAGTGCTGAAGTCCACTTTAACAACTAATTCCTCTTTTTAGTGCGCATCAGCCCTATTGAGAGATTTTAAAACTAGCGCTAAAAATAGACCTATTTAGAAGTCTGCCCTGGAGCAGAAAAAAAGCCTGTTTTTTTGAAGATGATGATATCTGTATAACCCTCTTATCTCACGCTTTCGAGCGGTACGGACTTTCAATGTTAAAGCATGATTAAAAACTCAACTCAATGATTCACTTTAGTGGATTTGCATAGTAATGAGGTTTGCGGTTTGTGGAAGAATATAGTGATGGCCAGATAGCCTCACATGATTGTAGACGGTCTCAAGAAGGTATAGAGAAGAACCTTCAATTCAACCACATTAACCGAGTGAATTCCCATAACATTGTCTGTAATCATATTGATTTCTCGGAAGAAAACCTTCAAGCTCCGTGGGAGATTTTGATTATATTTTTCATGCTTGTTTTTTTTAAACAACGGGCTGTTTTCATTGGTTCGCACGTCTTTGTTGAAAAAGCTTTTTTTGATTAATAATTTTACGTGCTTCCTTTACAAATCGTACAATACAGTTTGTTATGGTGCTATGAAGCTGTGAAATTTAAATGAAAACAACCCAACAGAAAGGCAACGGATAAAAAAATCCGCATTTCGGGATCAAACTCGCTCGGTTGTCTTCCTGTGTTCGCGTCACGTAGATCACTAAAACCTGTATTGGTAAACTAACTAGCTTCTAGAACAAAACCCTTAAAAATATATTAATCATGTTAAGGAGGTAGTCTCTGTCGTTCTACTGTATGCTAAATTTAGTAAACTAATGATGAATTCCATAAATAATAGATATATAGAACGATAAAAGGATTTTTTTTTGGAAATCGGTGCGAGCATGAAAACATTTGGAGAATCTTGAGTTTTTTTTGTTAATTTTTGGGTATTTTATCTTATAAATATAGCTCATTTATTTCCACAATGTACCTCCAAGTAATGAATAGCATAATATATATTTAATAAGTAAAAAAGACTGATGAAATGCATGGCCCTTTCAACCTTTAAAAATGATTTGAAATTATTCACAGGAATTTTATATTTTGTAATGAACCCTTACATATGATATTTTTCTGTTGCCACGATCAAACATTCTAGAACACCAATTCTTGGTCTCCTCTATTGTCAAATTAGATAACTTAGGCATTGTTTTGGAGGTGAACTTTATTGTGTAAAATACAATTGATCTAATACATGCAATTTTTCGGATAATTGACCATGGCCTTGCATGATGAAACGTTCTAGAACACTAGCTAAATATCATTCATTTCAGATAGTTTTATTTCTGACTTAAACCAATTGAGTGTGTACGTAATTTATTTTTTTGATTCAATCAGTTGACCATGGCATTGATCAAAAGTTCTAGAACACCTATAATACTAGTGTTGTTCCTTTTATAACGATTTAGTTCCTTTTTTAAGAAAGATTTATAAGTAATTTGGTGGAATTTGCTCTGTTGCCCATTCAATTTGTTGACCATCATGATCATATATCATATTGATCAAATGTTCTAGAACACCAATTTTCAATGGTTTTCGATAAATTCTTTTTCAAAAAAAGAATCAGTGATATTTTCTTACTTTTGATTTGATTTTGTTAAGCTTGATCTTGTCAAAAGGCTTGATCAAACATTCTACAACATTATGTAGTTCAATTCTATATTCATGTTCATTTTCAAAAAATGAATCAGTGATATTTTCTTACTTTCGATTTAATTTTGTCAAGCTTGATCTTGTCAAAGGCCTTGATCAAACATTCTAGAACATTATGTTGTTCATTTCATATACATTCTATCATTCACAAAGTGCAAAAGCTTATCGCTATAATATGTTTAGTCTTTATTTATAAATCATTAATCGCCAGGACTCATCTTGATGTCCTAAGCACCTATTACAACTATAATCCGTGAATCAATCATGATACAAAAAGTGGTTACTTCTCCTCCCATATACATGTAATAATAGTAACTTTATACCCCTATAAAGCACCTAGATTTTCACCCAGACTTAAAGTCTTAACTGAAGAGCTTTTAGAAAGAAAGAAAGCATTAATTAAAGGATGAAATTACGGAAAGCCATTCTTGGTTGTGTATACTTTAATGGATTTTTTTACAACGCAAGCCTCAGGGCTGTCAGCACATCAGTGACGTCGTTTTCGTTGACTCTAGCTGATGCTGATCACGTTTATGGGAGCGTGTTTCACTTCTAAATTAGTAAAAAATGAAATATAACATCATATCAAAACACTGTGGCATGTGGGGGATGTTGTTCGGTTTTTAATTAAGTATTAGTATGAAAACGTCATTTAATTTTAAAATAATACCAGGAGTCACCTTTTTGGATAAGGGCAAACATTAATTAAAGTCAGTGGTATACAGAATAGCTAAAAATACTAATGAAAATATAGTATATTGATCAAATAAATATCAATTATTATTTGACAATATTAGTGATTGATAACAAACATTGTTCATCAAATGAATCAGTCTTAACCAGTAAATTTAACGTTGACTGATTCAGATTTATTTAAACAACACTGGCGATAGAAGTTTCTCTTGAATTAAATAATATTATAGTAATCTAGGTTTTGTTCTTAATAACAATACCAGCGGTCTTACTAATTTTAAATTAAATGAAAAAGAATGAAAAAATTAGATAACTCACGCGATGTTAACGCGTTTATATAGTATTCCGATTTCAATTCATTATTTCCCGATCAGTACCATATAACTCTCTTTTATTGATAAATGGCACAGTTTTGAAAATTAGTTATAAAGGTTTTTTTTATTCAATAAATTCGTCTATAATTATATATATTTTACATAGCATGATAATTCAGTTTGTGGCCAAAGTCTATGTGTATTAACAAAAAAAAGATATTTATTTACAGCAGGAGTCCATTATGGGCTCCTGATAAGAACTAAAAAATACTGTAAGTGTGCGTCCCCCCCCCCCCCCCCCCCCTCCCCCTTGAAATTGTTCTGGTTCCGCCACTTTTTCCATTAATGAAGAAAAGTTAAAAGATGAATTGTTTCATGTATTGAAATTATTACTCACACTTTTAGCCTTGTTTTGTTTTGAATGTCGTAGGAAAGTTAATGAAATTTCAAATTCTTCTGGTTCCGCCACTTTTTATATTACCATTGATGAAGGCAAGTGTAAAGAGGAACTGTTTCATGTATTGAAATTATCTCTCAGAAATTCAGTTTTGTTTTGTTTTAAAGGCAAGTTAATGAAATATAGCAACGTAAACATAGACAGAAAATGAATGGCTCTTTTAATCACAAATGAGAAACGCGGCGAACAAAATTACACTAGTACTTACAATAAGATTGGAAAAGTCGGGTCTTTTGTAAACACTGAGAAAATTAAAACAGATTTGGTTTAATTCAATTCGCCGACACTTCGCACACCGACGCTAACAAACAGAGATTTCTATGGAATTAAAGTGATATTACACAGTTCCCTGCGCCATCTTGAAAGGCTGCTATTTAATATGGCGCAGGGAACTGTGAAGGGTACTATTAATACATACATAAAAACTATTTCAGTGGACACTTCGCACACCAACGCTAACAAACAGAGATTTCTACGCAATTAAAGTGATATTACACAGTTCCCTGCGCCATCTTGAAAGGCTGCTTTTTAATATGGCGCAGGGAACTGTGAAGGGTACTATTAATACATACATAGAAACTATTTCAGTAGACACTTCGCACACCAACGCTAACAAACAGAGATTTCTACGCAATTAAAGTGATATTACAAAGTTTATTGGTCCCCTTCATAGCTTCCCTGCGCCATCTTGAATCGAAAGGCTGTTTTTTTATATGGCGCAAGGAACTGTGAAGAATACTATTAACACATACATAGAAAGCATTTTCAGTGGACATTGTGATGCGTTTTGTGAAGCTTTGTGTGGAGAAAAAGGTTAAATACCTAACAACTTTTGTATGTTAGTTTGAAATGTCTAGTACAACAACTGAACAAAAACAACTCAAAACAAAAATAGCAATTAAAATCACTTTTAAATCTATTTATGTTTTATATTCTTATTACTGCGCTTTGAGAGATTTTCAGATTTTTTAAACAACTTTGTTATGGCGGTTCAAAACAACATAAAATATTTGGCGGAATATTTTGGGTGTTAATATGAAAACTAAACGAAAAGTTTATTACGATGTCAAAGAAATAATATTATCAAGGAACTGGACTTTTCAAAGAAGCCGGTATGATTGGTGTTGTAGACAGCGATATTACAGCGTCTCCAGTCAACACCGCTAGGTTAATACTCAATCATACACTTGTTTTAATAACAGTTGACGCAGCCAAGCTGCAGTCCAAAATCTGCAGCCTGCAAAGGATGTCGGTAATACTAATATCATTTGTGATAATAGGAAGTTTTTTAAATAAATATTTGTTTCATTATCTACCATAAACAAATGCTCATCATATAACACAAACACGTAAAACACAAATATGCTAGTGAATATAGATCAAGAGAAGAAATATCGACATCATTTGCAGGCTTCAGGACTGTAGCTTTGATTGATTGCGACAACGATTTTTGAAACACGTGTATATCCTTAAAGAAAATACTATATAGGTTTCTATGTACACCTATTTTAAAAAGGTTGTCAGTACAAAACGAAATGGTAATGTGGACACATTTACTTCTAATTGAACATGGATAATCGGTTACCAGGCCGTTTTGAGCAGGAAGACATTTTACCCTGCAAGCAGAGGAGGATTGTCTTGTTTTTCTCCTTCATAAAAGAGCGATCGAGACACACTTCCTAAGCTCGCAGGGTAAACGACATTGATTGTTATAGTCTGTAATTATAACACTCGCTCTAGGGTTTTATATACACCTATTTTAAAAGGGCTGACAGTGAAAACGGAAAGGAATTGTGGTAATATTCAGTATTCACGAATAATCGATTATAATGTGTTTTGAACAGGAAGACATCTACTGTCCGGCCGTTTAACTGGACTGATTGTTAACAAAAAAATTCATAGATCTTTCTTTTTTGGTAATATTCAGTTCCTACACACGAATAGTCGATTACCAGGTGTTTTGAACAGGAACTGGACATTCTACTGTCCGTTTAACGACAGTGATTGTTAACTTGACGCAAAAAAATTCATTGTCTTCAATTAAATAAAACTTTACTGAGGTAATAATTCACATCTATTTTAAAAAGGCCGACAGTACAACACGGAATTGTGGTAATATTCAGCTCCTACACACGAATAATCGATTACCAGGTGTTTTGAACAGGAACTGGACATTCTACTGTCCGTTTAACGACACTGATTGTTAACTTGACGCAAAAAAATTCATTGTCTTCAATTAAATAAAACTTCAGTTAGGGTTTAACATATAGACCTATCTTTAAAAGGCTGGCAGGACAACACGGAATTGTGGTAATATTCAGTTCCTATATATAAACGAATAATCGATTACCAGGTGTTTTAAACAGGAAGACATTCTACTGATCGGCCGTTTTAACGACACTGATTGTTAACGCAAATTATCCTTATAAATACCCAGGTGATTATAGAAAACCCCGCAAGGTGATTAATTCGAGAACTTCCAACAAATTTGATAATCAATTTTAGCGTTCCGCGCACTTTTAGAAATACAAAATAAATATGGATTTTCTCTGGAAATGACTGTTTTTTGTACTATTAAAAACATTTATTCTCCTTAGGCTCGATGGATATCAGTAAATAAGATCCTCGCCTTTGTCTCGGTTATTATTTCGCATTAATATGATATCCAAGAGATCAGAGCACAAGTATTTTGTATTCACCTATTTGGTTTCACCTAGGTTGTCCAAGGTCATAGCCAGATGGAAAGGAATTATGGACAATCACATTTAATCGATGTATTGAATTCTAAAAGGTTTATGGCTATATAGATACACTGAATTCCTTTCCGTTTTTGCATTAGATAATTTCATATCGTCTCAGATCTAGACAGCGTCTAGGAAAAACTCCTCGTTTTAGGCCCAGTCTACATGTACTTTTGAATCCGCTTCATTTTCTTTCCGTCTACACGTAACCGGTGAATATATACTGCAGAAAAACCGCAACTTTTCGAATACACTGTCTATAGTATTTTTAAACCAATCCTAAACGATGTTTCGATCTGGTGCTGACTGTCCCATATAGTGGAACGTTTTGCTTTGGAAGGGCGATTACTGTTATTTGCATACACAACTTGTGGACGCTTCTTTTTTTTCAAATCTGCATCGAAAACGATTTTTTAAAGATGTATCGATACGTGTGGACTGGGTATTGAATATATACCGTTTTATACAAATGATCCCTTTCCGTCTTGCCGGACTTTCGTCTTTTTAAGACAACCGTTTTGCAATTGGAAATAGAAAAAGGAAACTAATGTAGGTTCCGTGAACTTCTGAATTGATATTTATTACATGTTTTTTGTCCCTGTTGGAGTTCGATATGAACAGGTGCAGCTAGTGTTTTCCTTTTTCTATATATTTCAAACATCACCTAGTATAGTCATTTAAACAAACACAAAGACACGTTAGCGGAAACACGCTTCTGAAATGTTCTTTTTGGTGACCGCATAGCAAATTTAGAGCTTATACTATGTCAGAAAAGAAATAACAGTTCCAAATTACATTTTCCTGATAGAATCTGCAACTTCAAGTAATGTACATATGTACATTGTCTATAATTTCTCTTATTTTTTATGCAACGGTTTTGTTTCCGGAAAAAAAAAACATTTCATGATTCTCGTCGATCAACCTCAGCCTCGATAGCGTGTAAAATATTCTTTAGAATTTGACTACAGTTCTCGAGATAATTTTACAGTGTTTCAATTGTTTGATAATATGTACATTAGTTAAATTACCACGGGCTGTAGTCAAATTCTAAAGAAAATATTACTACGCAGAGGTTGATCAACGAGATACCTGTATTTCTTCTCTTGTTATCGATTTATTCATAGCAGAGCATATAGTCCGAATCAGGTGGAATCAGGGATCACAGAAAGGTGAATGGGATCGTATGAATATGAATTCAGGGATCAGAATATTTTTTTATAGGATCAGGGATCAAAATACGGCAGCTTTTGGGATCAGGGATCAAACTTTTGTGTAAAAAATCGGGATCAATCACATCCGTCGTCACGATCCTGAATATTGAGATATAGCCGGCTGGTGTGGTTTGGCGGCGAAAATTCTGGCTCACAGTTGTAGTTAAAATTCGCATTATGATAACGACATGGGGTCAGCCGCTGAACACGTTTCCCGCAGTTCTTATCATTGTGTGTTTATTATATTATGTTGCCTGCAGTCACTTTAACGAACTTTTTAAAGACCATTTTCATAATGGTCGCCAACTATAATTATCATAATATGTAAAATTGCTGATGTAAGGAAAAGAAAGCTATCATATGAAATATATTCATAACAACTAGTGAAAGTTTTTATAGACATTTTTATAGACCATTTTCATAATGACCGCCAACTGAATTACCATAATATGTAAAATTGCTGATGTATGGAAAAGAAAGCTATCATATGAAATAACAATAACTTGTTAAAGTTTGCTGCCGTAAATATATCTCTTTAACGACCTTTTGAAGACCATGTTCATAATGGCTGCCAACTTACTATCATAATATGTAAAATTGCTCAGTGATGTAAGGAAAAGAAAGCTATCATAGGACATACATTCACAATAACAATAGTTTGTGAAAGTTTGTTCTAGTAAATATTTCTCTTTATATTACGACATCCGAATCCTTCGCATCCAAGTGAATGTGCTGTTGTCTGTCTGTCCGTCCGTCCGTCAGTCTGTTTGATAAATCGATTGTTTGTCTGCCTAAAAGATACTAACCTGAGCTTCAGCCCCTCCCCTCCCCTCCCGGCCTCCCCTTTCTCCGCTCCGTGGGCCTGATACTCAGATTAAAAAGATACCGGAAATCCTAAAGAGGGTTGGGACGGACGGTTTTTGAAGAGATACCACACAGGTAGAAATATCAATAAAAAATATTTGTTAATGATGAGTATAAGCATTGTTACCATGGAAACTGAACGGGTGGGACTCTGAAGTCCAGATATGCCATTCTTTTGAGGACATAACAAATGTAGAGTACACTTTATTTCATTATAAATAGAGGAGTTTTGTGAGTTTCTGTTTGCAAATAAAATTCAACAGAAAATAACGATCATCGAACAAGAAAAGAAGCTGGAAAATAATTGTACTTCTTGAATTTGACATGCGAATAGCTACTTCCTAGTGACAACCTTTGCTAACAATTTGAAGTCTTTAAATGAAGAATTTTCTCGCCTTGTAATTTAGTAGCACTTTCCTTTTTATCGTAAAATGGCATAACGTTAAATATGTTAGCGGTGGAAGTTGGTATTCTTGAATTTGACATGTCAATAGCTACTTCCTTGTGACTACCTTTGCTAACAATTTGAAGTCTTTAAATTAAAATGTCAATAAATCTTTAAATTATGAATTTTCCTTGTAATTTAGTAGCACTTTCCTTTTTGTCGTAAACATAGCATAAAGTTAATATGTTGGCGGTGGAAGTTGTAAATAGCTACTTCCTGGTGACAACATATATACCTTTTCTAACAATTTGAAGTCTTTATATAAATTATGAATTTTCCTTGTAATTTAGTAGCACTTTCCTTTTTGTCGTAAACATAGCATAAAGTTAATATGTTGGCGGTGGAAGTTGTAAATAGCTACTTCCTGGTGACAACATATATACCTTTTCTAACAATTTGAAGTCTTTATATAAATTATGAATTTTCCTTGTAATTTAGTAGCACTTTCCTTTTTGTCGTAAACATAGCATAAAGTTAATATGTTGGCGGTGGAAGTTGTAAATAGCTACTTCCTTGTGACAACATATATACCTTTTCTAACAATTTGAAGTCTTTATATAAATTATGAATTTTCCTTGTAATTTAGTAGCACTTTCCTTTTTGTCGTAAACATAGCATAAAGCATAGTTATAAAGTTAATATAAAGCAGCGGAAGTTGGTCTTCTTGAATTTGATATGTTAATAGCTACTTCCTGGTGACAACCTTTGCTAATGATGACAATTTGAATTAATATTTTCTTCCTGGGAAACCATTTCTAATTATTATAGCAATTTGAAGACAACATTAGATTAAATCTCGTGTCTTACTAAATTACAAATAACTTATTTTTTTAATTTGGCACATTAATAAGTCCTTTGTGGAATGGCCTTCGTTGATGGGGGCAATTTCTGTCAAAATCAGGAATTCTCTAGTCTCTTTCTTTGAGTACCAATTATCCTGGCTTTTTCATAGTTAACTCTTTCCTATATTTTCATCTTTAAACTATTTAATTATAGTTGCTTATATATGTTTGTATGTTTATCTGTTATTATATGCAATTTATTTTATACTTTATTCGTCTGTCAGTGGTATTGTTCGTTCGTTCGTGTTATTCGTTCGTTCGTTCGTTCGTTCGTTCGTTCGTTCGTTCGTTATTCGTTCGTTCGTTCGTTCGTTATTTGTTCGTTTGTCCGTTAGTTCGGTTGTTTGTTTGTCGGACTGTCTGTTTGCCTGTCTGCTTCGGTTTTGTTTGTCATGAGTATCCAAATATACACCTTTCGTCTTCGATCAGAACAATAAAACTATACTTATACAGTATGATTGATACTAACTACCATTAAGTTCTTGCTGTGGGTCTAAGTGACGCAGTGTTTGTGGTCCTTCAATCTCAACTGGAATCTCAATTAACATATATTAATAAAACTATCAACCTTGTTTTTAATTTGAATGGAGCAGAAAATAATAGTTTTGTTTTTTCATTTCGGGCATGGACGTCGCTGATATGAGGATAATACAGGTCGTTTCAGATGTGCTGTTATTTCCCATGCTATACAAGGTCCTCTGCCGATTTTTGAGTGTTGAGTGCTGAGCACATTGGTAGCGTGTTTGGAGTAAACCTCACAGAAATGCCCCCTGGAACGTCATGGTTTTAGAATATGAATTGACTATATTTAACTTTTTCACCAATTTGTCAACATTGGCTGCCATATACCCGTATACAGTCATTTAAAAAAACATTGGCGTTGACCGGCTCCGCGACTCATGTCACCATTGCATGCTGGTATTTAAGCCATGTCATATATAGCCTTGTCCAAGTCGTCTATAGGTGGACTGCCATATACCAATATATATGACTTCATGTCATCATCAGTTGCATGCTGGTATTTAAGTCATGTTAAAGCCTTGTTCAAGGCGTCTATGTGGGCTGCCATATACCAATATATGTGACCTCATGTCACCATTACATGCTGGTGTTTAAGCCATGTTAAAGCCTTGACCAAGGCGTCTACGCGGGCTGCCATATAGTAACACACAGGGTTGATAACACCACTGTGGTGGGTTATGGATGTAGCGATATCGTCCAAACGTATCGACTGTGTGATAGTAAAGGGATGAAAATCCACGACAACGAGCTTCCTCTGCTTCTACTAATTTACGCACTGCTTTGACGATAGAACCAATGAAGTTACTTGTACTGTGATTAGAGCATAAATAGTCCATGTCGCTCCGGAAAGAATTATCGCATTGTTCTCTTGACCAGCTATAATGCTTTCCCTTTAAAATAAAATAAAATGAAATTAGAAACCCTCAAATTAACTTGGTATATGATTCATGTATACACAGTCATTAATGTCATTAACATATATTCGTGTTTTTTTCAACCGTTTTTACACTTACACTGTAACCCTGGTGATGGGCATCCTCGGGAACCCAGGGGTATTCTTTTGTCGCTCGTTTCTCGCTTCCACAACATATACCCCTGGGAACGTAGTCTGTTGGAGCTTGTTCCGGAAGTCAAAATTCAAACTTATTTAACGACTTTTCTTTGAATGGTTATCTTGATTTTCATTGGTCGACCTAATAAGGTCGACCAATCAGGAAAGAGCTGAATTTTGACTTCCGGAACAAGCTCCAACAGACTACGTTCCCAGGGGTATATGTTGTGGAAGCGAGAAACGAGCGGCAGAAGAATACCCCTGGGTTCCCGAGGATGGGTGATGGGCTGTTAGGCCCGAAAGCTTGGAAAACAAAAAAAAAACATTTTGGTTGAAGAAACATTATATTATGAATGAAAAACCAACCAACAAAGAAGTTTTAAACTTAGTCATTAACATTGTCCACGAAAAAAGAAAAGAAAAGAAATGTCACGTGACACCACATCAGTTTGTTTTATGTTCGATAAGCATTAATTGTGAACATATAGATTTCGTTATTCTTATTCCATGTTCACCGTTACTCATTATACAGTTAAAAATTGAAATTGAACTGCTGAAAACAAATATATAAAGAATCACGTGTCATTTGTTGTAGTGTCACGTGTCACTTGCTGTAATCACTAGGTGGACAACGTTAATGACATTGCCTGATATACACCTATTTCAATTAACGTTGTCCATCTAGAATGGTTGATCTGAGACCGATAGGAATTGTGGGAGCTCGTTAAACTGCAAATGCACTATTATAATCACGCTTGAATATTAATGTTTACTTCTGAAATACTGTTATCTGTAATTCAGCACCATTCAAGTGTGATTAAAACAATATATTTGAAATTTAATGAACTCCCACAATTCCTATCGGTCTCAGATCAACCAATAGGTGTATATATCAGGCAAGACAGATTTATTTGCACCTCTAAATCTAAAGATATTCACAAATATAATAAATATTAATTATAAATAGATTGTTAATGTATAAATAGAAAATTACATATTGGAAATTTATATATGTATACAAGCTATTTACAAAACCAAATTGATAATTAATAGGTAGTTATCAATATACTTACACAGCCATAGCACACATCGTGTTTATTACACGCCGGTGTAAACTTTGTCTTATAGAAGAATGGCAGTTTTCCTGGTATACTGCACCCATCTACTTTGATTGCACATTCCTTGCCATCACTGCTGGTTACATGATGTACTTGTCCAGACAATGTATGGTCAATGCCATCACTGTCAATCACATTATGAACTTGTCTAGATAGTGTATGGTCACGGCCATCACTGCCATCACTGTCAATCACATTATGTACTTGACCAGACGATGTGTGGTAATGGCCATCACCACCAATCACATTATGTACTTTACCAGACGATGTGTGGTCATGGCCGTCACTACCAATCACATTGACATCATGTACTTGTCCAGGCAATGTATGGTAAAACAGTGATAACAGTACAAATAATAACAGGTTCTTGTTCACAAATACCATTGAATGTGAATCTGAAAGAGCAAAAAAATAATAGTTAGATAATTAGGGAGATGGTGGTGATATCGGTACATGCATGGTGGTGGTGATAGTGGTGATGATGATGGTAGTGGTGGTGATGGTCAGTGACGGTGGTGGTGGTGGTGCTGCTGCTGCTGGTGGTGGTGGTGGTGGTGGTGGTGGAGGTGATGGTGGTGGTGGTGGTGGTGGTGGTGGTGGTGACATGTAGATAAAGTTCATGTTAGTGGGTGAGACACTCGTCTTTTTTATCCCAATAGAAACATGAACTATCTCTCAAAAATGGCTGATTCGAAAAAGAAGCTTTTTATTGATTATTTGACTGGTAATCTCAATAACATTCTGTTTCCATGCAGTTCTAGACACATGTTGTCTAGTTTACCCTTAATTTATAGGTCCATGGACTATGTGTTGCCCTATATGGAAAGCCGGTCAATATGACAGCCGAAAAACAAACATTATATTACTTATTTGATGCAATCTCAATAAACATGTTTCAGTTTGTATGTTCATAGTTAATATTATATATATATGGTATGTTTTATATTATTTCCTGTATGAGACGCGTCTTTTTTAATCTTTTTTCACGCTTAAGTGTCCTAAGTGGGCCATCAGTACAATCAGTTTCCTTTTGCTATAACCAATAAACAGGAAGTTATAGCTTTAGATTATTATTGCAAATAAAGCACTTTCGTTTTCATTATTATCATTATTCACTTAAGTACTTTCAGACTCATCACTTGAGTCGTTTCACTTCAATATAATTAAATCACTTATACAAACGACTCTCTACTTACGACTTCAAAAACTCATTAATAATTCATGAGAAATTTTCAAAGGAAATCGTGACCGTGACGAGTGTTTTAACTGAAGTTATAGATTCACCCTAATTTACATAAACTTTAACCTTAATTTTCTCTAATAAACTTTCACAAATCCTTGATTTTCTTTTACAAAAACACAAAATATAGGTTGGAGTTTTTGAAGTCGTTCAATAAACTCGCAGATCGTGTCTTATCAGGTTTAAAACCACTTGGCTTCGCCGCGTGGTTTTAAATCCTGATAAAACACTCCTGCTCGTTTATTAAACATTACTTAATACGTATTTCATATATAAGCTCTATATCAGTACCTCATGGCAGGTGATTTTATATATAGTTTGGAAACCATTGGAAAGTCGTGTCTAATACTGAAACCGATGTACGAGATAAAGAATTAAATGAAATGGAGCTAAATTAAATCTTATTTAATATAGTTAAAGCAAAACCGATGTACGAAATAAAGAATTAAGTGATGAAATGGAGTTAAATGATATCTTATTTATAGTTGAAGCAAAACATTGGAAAGTCGTGTCTAATACTGAAACCGATGAATGAGATAAAGAATTAAATGAAATGGAACTAAATTAAATAAACAAATGAATCGAAACGAGTCAATATCACATATGGAATCGCGTATTAAATGGTAATTCATATGCATTTGATTATTTCGTACTGATTTCATACCACATTAGATACCTGTCTTCTTAATTCATCCAAATGTGCAGTTTAATTCTCTAATTACTGCATAATTATCTTGGTAATAATTAGCGTATAACTTGGTAAACGTTTGATCTAGATGATCGTACAATATTTTTTTTTTTTTCCTGGTTTATACATATCTGCAGGTGTATCGTGATTAGTCAATCAAAGACATAACACATCTGGTAGTACCTTCAGTCACCTGTTGACAACAAATGTTTATTATTGTTAGAACACATAAATGAAAACAATACACCAGTTTCGGTGTTATCTATCACCACTGTACTATGTGACAAAAGGAGCATTTGCACAGGTTAAGCCTCAATTTGTTGTCAAAAATTCACAAATCCTAAGCCAAGCATAAAATAAGAAAACACATTTGTTTATAAAAGGGGGCGAGGGTCCTCGTCGCCGGGCCTCGTCGTCCCTTTTAGGGTTTGAAATCAGTGTTTTGGTCCCGCTTAGGGTGATAATAACGAGAATGCCCACCAGCTGAGTTTTGTGGTCCCTTTTAGGGTATAAGATCAACAACAATGCTTCTTTTCAAAGATTGATTTTAATTTTAAACCCCTTTCCGGTCCCTCTTAGGGGTGAAATTTCATCACTGCCACGCCCATCATCTCAAAATACAGGTCCCTTTTAGGGGTCATTTTTAGAATTTCCGACGAGGACCCCCGCCCCCTTTTATAAGGGAGTCCCCCCGGGATTTGAATTTGCTCTGAATTAAGGCTATCCCTCAAAATCACGGATTAGAAATTCTTAAACACACAAAGAGCATCCCCGCCCTATTCGAATTCGAACCCATCTCGGGGTTTATGATTATTGGAATCTTTGTGAATAATTACCTTCAGTGTTTGGGGTCTTTTTGACAACCAGAGACTGATACACCTTTGTAGTCTATAATTCCATTGTTTTCTTTCGTGTCTATTTTAATATCAGAGTGACAGTAAACCTGTCACTAGATAGATATTATTATTATAGAGTGCTTACACTATGTCCATGAAATAGAATCTAAATAGTTCCTAACTAATAGTTTCTATTTAGTCACTATCACTCAACTGGAACAGCTTTAGTAACAATAGACCACAATACACAAGGGAAATCAAATACTCAAAACCATAGAAAGTTAATACTTTATTCATTGTGTATTGTTACTAAAGCTGTTCCAGTTGAGTGATAGTGACTAATAGTCACTAAATAAAAACTATTAGTTAGTAACTATTTAGATTTTATTTCATGGACATAGTGTAAGCACTCTATCATAATATATTATATATATAATATTATTATATTATATATATTATTATTATTATTATTAAACTATCCTTTACAAATTACGAGTAAGTCGGTAGATTCAAACTATGCTATACTGTTGTTTATTTACAATAATGTGACGTCACTCAAACTATATAAATATTATAAAAATGCTATCTTTTACAATTGCACAATATGTCGGTAGATTCAAACTATATGAAACTGTTGTTTATTAACAATAATATGACGTCACATTGTGTGACGTCACTCTAACGATTAAGAACATTATAAAAAATATTATCTTTTACAACTGCACAACAAGTCGGTAGATTCAAACTATGCTATAATGTTGTTTATTTACATTAACATGACGTCACATTGTGTGACGTCACTCAAACTATAAAACATATTTAAAAAAATGCTATCTTTTACAATTTCAATAAACATTATGTACGTGTGAATGAGATAAGTCTGAATACGTTAGATCCTACTACTGCGTTACAAACATATCACGTCGTATTACGTTACGTCATACAAACAAATTAAATGCGTGATCAAAGCAAATGGCTTCCCCTTTGATAACGACAAAATAATATCTCGCGATCTCTTTGTAGTCTATGTATTTGTTTTCTGATAATGCATTGTAGCTTTCCGCTCCCCTCCCGCTATCCCGGAGGTGTGCCCATCGTATCTCGGGGTAACATCAGCGATATGGTATCTTTAAGCAAAATTGAAATTTAGAATTTCGATATATTTTGATATCTTTAAATGCATCGAAAAAGAAAAATCCTATCCGCGCTTTTTACCTTTGATGTTTTTGTGAGGTTTCTCTTAGTAGTCCGGGTTATAGTCAAATCTGACTATCTAGTGACTATATGTAGTGAGTGACGACATCTAGTGAACTTAAATAGGCTTTTTTTCTTCGAGTAAGTCTTTCTTTGCTGTTTGAACGAAATATGTGTAATCTCTTGTCACCTTCGAATCGATATGTTTTTGGAAACATCCGGTAAAACATAGAAGACAAAAGATATTGCAATTGAGGCCGAAGTAAGTCATAGCGTCGTTTCGTAGAATCCTCGTGTTATGAATCGAAAGACAATAGAATCGTGACGTCATACGGATAGTCAGATGTGACTATAACTCGGACTGCTTAGGGGTATCAAATCATCCAGTCACGCCCTTTTCAAAGGACCTTCGGTATCTTTTAGGGGTATTTTTTGGTAATCTCCGACGAGCATCCCCGATACTTTCACTCCTGAGGAATCCCCTTCTCTACCGCTCCTCCCGGGATTTTAGCACAGTGGTGCGTATATATTTACATAAAGCCTTCTTTATCTTTCTTTTTTATGAGGGATCATTCAAGACAGTTTTCATATATTTACATCGGTTTCATTCTCAGTTTTAGTTAGAAATCTATGAAGTCGGGAGCGAAAGGGCTGTCTGGGTAACGGTTGTCTGTGTTTATACTTGACGTTCTTGATCGAAGGCCGGTGTCCTTTGTTTGTATCTGTGAACACAGAATAGAATGAATAAATACATCATGAATACATAATAACTATCAGGAAATATAGACTTAACAACAACAACAACAATAGTTTATTTTTACCTTGCATGAAATATTTACAACGTTTTTATAACGTAAAAAAAAAACGTAATATGGCGGCCTCACGTTCACGTCGGAAAACACTAGACTTCTCACATGTGAATCAATAACACTGAATCCAAATTGACTGACTGACTGACTGACTGAATGCGGACTGGCAAAATGACTGAATGACTGAATGACTGACTGACTGACTGACTGACTGACTGACTGACTGACTGATAGAATTACACACGGACGAACTGACAGAATGACTAATTGTCAAATGAAGACCTGCTGCATGATAACTGACTGACTGACTGATAGAATTACACACGGACGAACTGACAGAATGACCAATTGTCAAATGAAGACCTGCTGCATGATAACTGACTGACTGACTGATAGAATTACACACGGACGAACTGACAGAATGACCAATTGTCAAATGATGACTTGCTGCATGATAACTGACTGACTGACTGATAGAATTACACACAGACGAACTGACAGAATGACCAATTGTCAAATGAAGACCTGCTGCATGATAACTGACTGACTGACTGATAGAATTACACACGGACGAACTGACAGAATGACCAATTGTCAAATGATGACTTGCTGCATGATAACTAACAGAATGTTCTAATATTTGATTGGTTGACTGACTTTGTAGCTGTATGGATTTGCAACATAAACTGTTCGACAACAAATGCAGCTATTGTTTTATTCATGGTTGAGTATAGTCCCCGTCCCGTACCTTAGATATATTTTTGTTTGCTGGTACATGTTGTATCCTTGTTAATGAGATCAACTCTTGGTTATCCTTATGCGGTGAGAAGCTTTTAACTTTTGTTTTTGGTACAACTTTTAATGGATGGACCTTGTTTGATCTGTAAATATAGATATGAGTGTGATGTTTAGCTTAGAAACATCACCAGCGCTACGTCACCACTGGTATTATTATCATCATTACCACTATCAATATCATCCCTCGCCGCCTCCTCCTCCCGAAACTTTCATCACGATCATTATTCGACTCCAAATCATCATGTTATACTATATATCAGCATAACCTTCATCATCATCATCATCGGCATCATCATCATCATCATCGGCATCATCATCATCATCATCGGCATCATCATCATCATCATCATCGGCATCATCATCATTATCATCGGCATCATCATAATCGTTGTCACCAACACCATACACGTCATTATCATCATCATCATAACTATCATATTCATCATCGAATATCTTCATTATTACTATGCTCAAATATTTAATCATAATTATTACTCGAATCAAAATCATCCATAATCATAATCATCATTACCATTATCATTAACATTGACCACTACCATCACCACCACTACAACCACTATCACCATCACCACCACCACCACCACCACCACCACCACCGCCACCACCACCACCACCACCACCACCATCATCATCACCAACACCACCATAATTATCACCATCATCTTTATCGCCATAATTTCCATCATTATCATTCTACTGACCTGTTTGCATGATATGCAAAACACAAAGTGATGATCAGTAACAGTAGAGTAGCTGCTACAGCACAGATTATTACAGCCCAGTAATCAACAAGACCGGGTATTATACTCCCAGGGGGTGTACTCTTTAAAATTACTGATGGACCTGCAGTCAGCGGTCTTGAAGGAGTCGTTGCCATGGTGATAGTTGTATTATTGTCTAGAGACACCTTAAGTCCTGTTTGTTTCTCAAAGGTTTCTTTGCTTGATTTAATGACTTCTTTAATTACAATAGAGGGAACTAAGATTCCTGAATCAACAAATAAATAGCTGTTAAATTATTAGTGTCTGAGGCTACGTTTACACGGTACCGGGCGGATTTTTAACCGGTTAAAAGATTGTCCTGGACATGCGGTTCACAGGGAATCGATCAATATTTTCGTTTTGTTCAGACGAGGCCATCATTTAACTTCTGCCCATGCGCACTGGGCTGTTTATGGCTACATTTACACGGTACCGAACGGATTTTTGACCGGTCAAACTGTTTACATGGTACCGGTCAACTGAACGAGTGTTTGACTGGCTGACTGACTGACTGACTGACTGACTGACTGACTCACAGATGATTGACTAATGAACCGAATGACTGACTGATTAACTGACTGACTGACTGATGAACTGACTGACGATTGACTGATGAACTGACTGACTGGCTGATTAAATGAATGGCTGTTTGGCTGAATAACGTATGGAGTTAAAAATAATCAACTTTAAATTATGATAAACTATATTAAATTGATGTTTTTTTAAAGAAGATATCTTCCTGTCAAATGAAAACTGCATTGAAATAAGAGAGAATAACTGTATTTTTTTGGACGAGATTGGAAATACATAATATATGTTACACCTGTCAAATACAACTGTGTAAAAAAAAGATAAAGATTTGAAATGTTTTCTATTATCATTTCCGTAATTAGTTAATCTATAATACAGACGTACCCCCTGAAAGTCCCGGTATCTTTGTTGGTAATTTCACTTTGACAAACACCAGGACATCGTTACCCGTGGATCCATTACGTGTGTCGATAATCACCTCGGTCTTGTTGAATAGAGACGTGCTATGAATAAAGTAACATGAATACCGAGGTGAATATGACTGATTAGTGTGAGGTAAATACGACCAGTGTGAGGTGAATGCGACCAGTGTGAGGTGAATACGACCAGTGTGAGGTGAATACGAAATGTGTGAGATGAATATTGAGGTGAATACGAAATGTGCGAGGTGAATATTGAGGCGAATACGAAATGTGTGAGGTGAATATCGAGGTGAATACGACCAGTGTTAGGTGAATACGACCAGTGTGAGGTGCAAACGACCAGTGTGAGGTGAATACGACCAGTGTGAGGTGAATACGACCAGTGTTGGGTGAATACGAAATGTGTGAGGTGAATATCGAGGTGAATACGACCAGTGTTAGGTGAATACGACCAGTGTGAGGTGAATACGACCAATGTGAGGTGCAAACGACCAGTGTGAGGTGAATACGACCAGTGTTAGGTAAATACGAAATGTGTGAGGCGAATATCGAGATGAATAGCCATCAGTGTGAGGTTAATATCGAGTTGCCAACTCGATATTCACTTCATATATATTCCTTCGATATTTATTATGATAATGACCGAGGCAGTGTCGAGCAAATTATTCACCGGTATTTGTTGAGCCTGAGAAGGTTTTCCTTTTATTAATCATACACAGGTGATTCTTAAATAAACTTTGGAAGGAAAACTATTTGTTTTCTTACACTATGCATGTATGTAGCTCAGTGGTTATCGAGTTATAATCTCAAATGTGTACTTACACTAAAATATACATGATTGATTCATAAAAAAGGAAGGCTACATCAAAGATAATAATAATAATACAATGTTTTAGGAGCATTATCAAGGCTCAATGCTCTTACAAAAACCAACCAAAATATAATTATTGAAAAAGAAAAGTTTTGATTTTGGATTTAAATGATGAGATGTTATCTGTGTTTCTAATGTGTTGAAGCAATGTGTTCCATAGTTTAGTTTAGATGTTAAAAGTAATAATAAAATGACGGTCTGGGAGGTCTATTGACGTCAGTAGAGTCACGTTTATCATTGTTTTTCTTTAATGATGGGTTATTGAACAAAATACACATAGATAGAATCTTGAGAACTGCCTGGGAGGTTTTGAATGACGTCATAGAACAGGAGCCCCGCAACAGAAATGTCATTAGTTTTTTAATTATTTGATGGCAGTGGATAAGTTATGGAATCCTGCATCATAGTTAGAACAAGTTTATTAAAAAATAGCGGAAACCTAATAAAACTGTATGCGCTGGACATTTTAGAGTGATATGATAACACAGGAAGCCCAAGTCGGCTGGAAACCGAACCTCGCCTCAAAGATGTCGTTTATTAGTTGGAAGTAGCTTTACTATGTAGTTTTATTATGTTTTTGCCACGGTAGGCGTAGAATATTGTAGAATATTTGTATAGGAAATCACACGGTGGTAAGTACAATTCGTAATTAATAGGTACGAGTGATATTTTGAAAGTTTTGATTTAATTGTACTCCTCTCTTCCATTCAGAATCGAGTAATTTTGAACAGTATATTATAAGTTTAGATATTTCTCTTAATTACCTGTTAAGTGTCATGTTTGGGTTGATGTTGCAAGACTGAGGTTGCTTCTTGCAGAATTCAATGATTTGATCTTTAATTATTTTCTTCAATTTGTCCTCTTTCTCTTTTGTCCACTGCGAAACAAAAATTGTAGTGATAAAACTAGCATAACATAAAGATTGAAGCAAGCAACCCCTATATAGGGGAGGGGAGGATTATAGCAAAAACGGATAGTTAAAGGCCAAAATAGAGAAAACCGTTTTTGCCAAGATTGAAGCAAGCAAACCCCTATACACCAACATTGCACATGCCACAAGCTGTATTCTTACTTACATTTTTACTGGGCGATACATTGATAACCACCACGTGATCTGTTGTTGGACCAATCGTCGTCGGTCTTACAGTCGACGCATGCGTAGGTGAATCTCTGGAAGCTGACGTAGGCGCTAATGTTGTTGATACGGTATCTGGCTTGTTTACAACAGTAGTTTTCGTTTCTAAGGTAACCGATGTTAAGGTGGCAGTTGTTGTTTGATGAACTGCTACAGTTGTAGAGTCTTTCAGTTGTGTGTTTGAAGGGTGGATTTGTTTGGAAGAACTTGCGACGGAGGATGCTGTAGATGATGTAGTATGTACTTGTTCTGTCGCTTTACTGCTTTGACGACTTATTGTACTAGTTGAATCTGTCACTTGTACCCTCGATGTAGTTCGGAGATTCAAACTATTAGTTTTTACTGCATTTTGAGATGTTAAGGTTGTAGTTGTGCACGCCGTGTCGGTTATGTGACCAGCGGTATTCGCTGTGGGTGTTCGTGTCCATGTTGTAGTTTGATGGACATGCGCTGTTTGTGTTTGATGAGGTGTGCTGGTTGGTCTTAAACTTGGAGGAACGTATACTGAAAAGAAAATACCATTTTTGACTGTGCCTTTTTTGTTTTTTTACATTTTGAGCTTTGTTACGTTAATGAACTGCGTGATGACATTTTTCCCTCCCCTCCTCCACTACGCCCTTCTTCACCCTTTTCCTTCCAATTCCTACCCAGTCTCTCCTCCCCTGTTCCTCACCCTCTCATCCCCTGTCCCTCACCCCCTCCTCCCCTGTCCCTTCTCCCCATCTCCCCTGCCCTTCCTCCCTCCGCCTCTGGCACTCATTAGTTAACTTGTTCTAACTCCCTTTCCAATGTTCCTCCTCTTAAAAACACTGTTGAAGCTATTAATAAGTTGTTTGTGTAAAGTTTCGACTCTATTGTGCACATACCTTGAGTACAATTGGTTCCCATCCAACCAGTTAGACAAATCTTCTCTCCACTCTCTGAATCACAGTCATAGTGACCAGCGGTATCATTCCTTGGATTACACTCCTTTTTCTTCTTAGTACAATTACTACCAGCATCGTACCAACCGTCGAGACAAACCTTGCGCCCGCGATCATAGTCACACGTGTAATGACCTTCGACGTCACTGTCACGTGACTCGCAGTACTCGGTGCATTGTGGGATTAAGTATTTGTCATCACAGTAGACTTGGACTTTCACGTTAGTGCAAGATCTCTTGCCACATAGTTTTTTGTCTGTAGGTGAAGACGATGCTTTGTTTTTGGCGGGAGTTTCTGTGACGACTAACGTGTATTTATCTACAAAGTCATCGAGTCTGCCGATAAGATGGCCGCCGTCGTCATCCCATACCTCGATAACAACTGAAGCACCCTGATGTAAGAAAGCAGAAAGAAACCATAGTCATCATCATACATATCATCATCATACGATAACTGCATACACTAACAACTGAAGCACCCTGATGTAAGAAAAGCACAAAGAAACCATTGTCATCATCATAGATATCATCATCATACGATAACTGCATACGATAACAACTGAAGCACCCTGATGTAAGAAAAGCACAAAGAAACCATTGTCATCATCATCATACATATCATCATCATACGATAACTACATACGATAACAACTGAAGCACCCTGATGTAAGAAAAGCACAAAGAAACCATTGTCATCATCATACATATCATCATCATACGATAACTGCATACACTAACAACTGAAGCACCCTGATGTAAGAAAAGCACAAAGAAACCATTGTCATCATCATCATACATATCATCATCATACTATAACTACATACGATAACAACTGAAGCACCCTGATGTAAGAAAGCAGAAAGAAACCATAGTCATCATCATACATATCATCATCATACGATAACTGCATACACTAACAACTGAAGCACCCTGATGTAAGAAAAGCACAAAGAAACCATTGTCATCATCATCATACATATCATCATCATACTATAACTACATACGATAACAACTGAAGCACCCTGATGTAAGAAAGCAGAAAGAAACCATAGTCATCATCATACATATCATCATCATACGATAACTGCATACGATAACAACTGAAGCACCCTGATGCAAGAAAAGCACAAAGAAACCATTGTCATCATCATACATATCATCATCATACTATAACTACATACGATAACAACTGAAGCACCCTGATGCAAGAAAAGCACAAAGAAACCATTGTCATCATCATACATATCATCATCATACGATAACTACATACGATAACAACTGAAGCACCCTGATGTAAGAAAAGCACAAAGAAACCATTGTCATCATCATACATATCATCATCATACTATAACTACATACGATAACAACTGAAGCACCCTGATGTAAGAAAGCACAAAGAAACCATTGTCATCATCATACATATCATCATCATACTATAACTACATACGATAACAACTGAAGCACCCTGATGTAAGAAAGCACAAAGAAACCATTGTCATCATCATACATATCATCATCATACTATAACTACATACACTAACAACTGAAGCACCCTGATGCAAGAAAAGCACAAAGAAACCATTGTCATCATCATACATATCATCATCATACTATAACTACATACGATAACAACTGAAGCACCCTGATGTAAGAAAGCACAAAGAAACCATTGTCATCATCATACATATCATCATCATACTATAACTGCATACACTAACAACTGAAGCACCCTGATGCAAGAAAAGCACAAAGAAACCATTGTCATCATCATCATACATATCATCATCATACTATAACTACATACGATAACAACTGAAGCACCCTGATGTAAGAAAGCAGAAAGAAACCATTGTCATCATCATACATATCATCATCATACTATAACTACATACGATAACAACTGAAGCACCCTGATGTAAGAAAGCACAAAGAAACCATTGTCATCATCATACATATCATCATCATACTATAACTACATACGATAACAACTGAAGCACCCTGATGCAAGAAAGCACAAAGAAACCATTGTCATCATCATACATATCATCATCATACTATAACTACATACGATAACAACTGAAGCACCCTGATGCAAGAAAAGCACAAAGAAACCATTGTCATCATCATCATACATATCATCATCATACGATAACTACATACGATAACAACTGAAGCACCCTGATGTAAGAAAAGCACAAAGAAACCATTGTCATCATCATCATACATATCATCATCATACGATAACTACATACGATAACAACTGAAGCACCCTGATGTAAGAAAAGCACAAAGAAACCATTGTCATCATCAGCATACATATCATCATCATACTATAACTACATACAATAACAACTGAAGCACCCTGATGTAAGAAAAGCACAAAGAAACCATTGTCATCATCATAGATATCATCATCATACTATAACTACATACGATAACAACTGAAGCACCCTGATGTAAGAAAGCACAAAGAAACCATTGTCATCATCATACATATCATCATCATACTATAACTACATACGATAACAACTGAAGCACCCTGATGCAAGAAAAGCACAAAGAAACCATTGTCATCATCATCATACATATCATCATCATACGATAACTACATACGATAACAACTGAAGCACCCTGATGTAAGAAAAGCACAAAGAAACCATTGTCATCATCAGCATACATATCATCATCATACTATAACTACATACAATAACAACTGAAGCACCCTGATGTAAGAAAAGCACAAAGAAACCATTGTCATCATCATAGATATCATCATCATACTATAACTACATACGATAACAACTGAAGCACCCTGATGTAAGAAAGCACAAAGAAACCATTGTCATCATCATACATATCATCATCATACTATAACTACATACGATAACAACTGAAGCACCCTGATGCAAGAAAAGCACAAAGAAACCATTGTCATCATCATCATACATATCATCATCATACGATAACTACATACGATAACAACTGAAGCACCCTGATGTAAGAAAAGCACAAAGAAACCATTGTCATCATCATCATACATATCATCATCATACGATAACTACATACGATAACAACTGAAGCACCCTGATGTAAGAAAAGCACAAAGAAACCATTGTCATCATCATACATATCATCATCATACGATAACTACATACGATAACAACTGAAGCACCCTGATGTAAGAAAGCACAAAGAAACCATTGTCATCATCATACATATCATCATTAAATAAAAATATATATAAAAAAAAATCATACATATCATCATCATTACCATAATCGTTATATCGTAACCATTATTATCATCGCCGTAATCAATATTGCCATTATTATTATTATCACTATTATCATTATTGTTATCGTCACCATGGCTTCAACATTATCGAGGCCCTGTTAGGGTTTTAGGGTTTTAGGATTATGGATTATTAGGAGTTAGAGCAAGGATATGCATTATTGACCCAAAAGTTTAAGGATTATGGATTATTTTTGCATCATTTAGGACCAATTGAAGATTTAGGATTACTCGCTTGTAATTTAATTTTGGTAAATCATCATTTACAATTTAGGATTACCGATTATTTATGAGCTTCAATCAGGATTATGGATTATTCAGACCCCCCTAACAGGGCCTCATTATCGTTATCATATGATCGTATATTCAAGTATAACGATGACGATAGTGGTGAGCATTATGATAACGATGATAATTATAAAGGTATTAATTATGATAATAGTCATGGTGAGGATCAGTAATGATAACGATAAGTTATCATTGTAATGATCATTTCTCAGAACTTTCATTTTCACTGTATCTTTTTTTCCAAAATGTTTCTCAGTGTTGACATTTTTTTTACACTTGTGTATCGGAGTATAACACAGATATCCCAAACGTTTTTAGAAGCTGATAACAGAACATACCTTCCACTCGTTATAAGAATAAGTAATGGGATTTTTCAGTCCGCCACCAAGGTCGTTCGCAAAGGTAAAACTATCGGTTCCCATGACCTTAGTGGACAGTAGACCACCAAGTGAGCACTGTTCAATCGAACCCAACATGACTGCACAGAAGCGAAAGTAGTTATCACATGCACTCAAGGAACAGAAGCTTGGAGTATCGCAGCATTCGCCATTGAACAACTTGTGGTCTGGGTTTTTATAATTGACGAGAAGGATGGTGAATTTACCAGAGCCTTGGGTTTCCACCTTTGAAAAAGAATAAGTAAGTAAGTAAGTAAGTAAGTAAGTAAGTAAGTAAGTAAGTAAGTAAGTAAGTAAGTAAGTAAGTAAGTAAGTAAGTAAGTAAATGAAGTAAGTAAGTAGGTAGGTAAGTAAGTAAGTAAGTAAGTAAGTAAGTAAGTAAATGAAGTGAAGTAAGTAAGTAAGTAAGTAAGTAAGTAAGTAAGTAAGTAAGTAAGTAAGTAATTGAGTAAGTAAGTGAGTAAGTGAGTGAGTAAGTAAGTAAGTAAGTAAGTAAGTAAGTAAGTGAGTGAGTGAGTGAGTGAGTGAGTGAGTGAGTGAGTGAGTAAGTAAGTAAGTAAGTAAGTAAGTAATTGAGTAAGTAAGTAAGAAAGTAAGTAAGTAAGTAAGTAAGTACGTAAGTACGTAAGTAAGTAAGTAAGTAAGTAAGAAAGTAAGAAAGTAAGTAAGATAGTAAGTAAGTAAGTAAGTAAGTAAGTAAGTAAGTAAGTAAGTAAGTAAGTAGGTAATTCATTAAGTGAGTTAATAAGCAAGTATATATCGAAAATAGCAAGTATACTAGTGTAGGCTACGCTTACGTCGGTGTTTAATATAAACGATAGGGAATAAAATGAATAAAATGAATAAAATAAATAAAATGAATAAAATAAATAAAATGAATAAAATTTTCTAATAACTAAAATTGATTTTTCATAGCACGTATATGCAGTTCTTTTGAGTATTACATGAACGATTTTTAAACAATAAAAATAAATTTGTGCTTTAAAGAACTTGAATCAAAAACCTAATCGGGGTTCCTGTGTTAAACAAATGTCCTTCACACAGGAATCCCACAATGTAAATAGGGTTGAGCGTTCGCCTTTGATTATTATAAACACATCTAATTACTGTCTCCACATCTCAAAAGTATTTTAAGGGCTGAGAGCTCGAAAAATTGATATTCTACACAACATACAAGCTAGGGACAACTGTCCATCGGTTGGTGCATCGCACGCGTGATACTAAAAGGACTTACCCTGGGTGCCAGAGGAATTATTTGGCGCTCGCTATAGTACCACGGAAAATAATTCCTCTGGCACCTAGGGTAGAAAGGACTATGGATGATGCAAAAATGCCAACACTATTATAAAAATACTCGATGGAATCTAATTCTCTACAGCAATCATTTAAATATATATATCACGAACATGCAGTTGTTGTCAAGGCAGAACTGATAAAATTTAAAGTCAGGAACAGTTACTGCCCTAGGCAAAAAAAAAAAACCCTGACAGTCAGTTAAAAAGACAGACAGACACTCATTATTTGCAGCATATCTATAACCGACAGAAAAATGAACTCACATACAATCCGACAGACATGAAAAGCTACGGAAAGACAGACAGACAGCTGATAGAGAAACACTATAAATATTTCTGTCTCAGATTGTTCTGCATGTCTTTCTGTCTTATTGCTTGTCTTTCCTTTTCACCCGTCTCCTGTCTGAAATGAGCTAGCCTGATGTATTAATATTATAGACCAATGATTGTTTATCAGGAATGTAAACATATATTTTGGAGCAAATATGTCCATAGTTATGCGTGATGTTTACTCAGTTAATTCTACTTTGTAAACAGTTGTATCCTTTTGCCTCACGCGAAGCAAACAACTGATTTTAAAACAAACGTTGAACTTGATTTTTCAATTAATGAAAAGCATTGTACAAAAATAGTTAAAATTGTTTTGTTGAAAAGACTCTAAATAGTTCGTTAAAGTTAGCTATCTTCTTGTGCATTTTGAATAGGGCTTCTCTTGTTTAGATCGACTAGAGCTATGTTATCTTCTAAATACTGAGGAAACTTTTTTTTGTTCTCCAAACTACCAATTATTAATTATTTGTCAAAGGAATCTACTCGTTCAATGATGCTTTGGTCTATACAGTGTTTCCGGGTATGGAAAATCATACTCGATTTGGACAGTCTGGATTTTGTCATCAGTTGATTCTCTGATCTGTGAGAGACGTTTTGCAGCTAGGTTAGGTCAAACAACATAAAGAAAGGAAGAGAGGAAGAAAAGAAGAATGAAAAAAAGAAAAGAGAGAAAGATGGGAAGTGAGGATGGAAGAAAGAAAAGGAAGGAAGGAAGGAAGGAAGGAAGGAAGGAAGGGAGAAAAGCCGGAACGGAAGAAAAGCTGGAACGGAAGAAGGAAGGGAAGAAGGAAGGGAGAAAGTAAAAAATAAAGAAATGAGATGGAAAGAAAGTAGGTAAGAAAGAAAGAAGGACACATAGAAAGAATAGAAGAAAGGAAGAGAGAACTAGAAAGAAAGAGAGAAAAAGAGAGAATTAAATAAATAAAAATATCAAAGTTCCCTCCAGTCTTTTGATATCGAAGTTCACGCTACTTAAGATAACCAGATAGCTATCCTATTTAGTTCTCACTATTTTCCTAACTTTTGGCCTATTGATCAACTATTAAGGCGATGAGTTTCCGGCCTAAATAGACTAATCAGACGTATTTGTAAAATTATATACCTCTTATTATTACTGAATAAACCACGTATGCAAACAGTGCTTTGTCTGATGGTTTGAAACAGTCAACTTCAATTGTCATGGTAGAAACTTGTACAGAAATTGAAATTTCTTGCATACTTCTGTAGAATAGTTACTCTACAGGACCCTACAGAACGAATCGGCTTGCAAAACAGGCGTTTAAGAGAAGAAAAAAAGGTTTTTTTTCCTTTACGTCGTAAAGGAAGCATATACAATTATTTACAATGGAAAATTTCCACCGACAATGGCTACTCAACAAATACGATCAGAGATGCACAACCTCCATAACCAATAGAATTGTCAACATTTGCGGATCAGGGATCACATTTTCAAATGCCTGGTTACTGACTACCCTGTTTGCAATAGGTCCAATAGCCCTTATATATGTGCTCACTATAAAGTGTCATCTTGAATGCATGATTTACTCAATATTTTGAGTTGTATCTACTGATCTACTCAGCCGTTTTTGCAGTGTGGCTTCAATTTGCACTAGGAATTCGTACATTGTGAAGTACAATGACTCGTGATCCCTACCCCCACGGGATTTAATTGATTACTCCTACACAAAGCTACCATTACATAACGATAACAGAAAACATATTAACAAAATCAGAACCTCATGGTCACTTCTACACCGTAACTTAGACTAGACGAGAAACATTGCACAACGCTACTTGATGAACTATACATGCATTTTACAACATTCTAGGTTCCGTAAGGAGGTGGGTGGCCTAGCAGGGAGAAGGCTGGCCTTTCAGCACTGTGACCTGGATTAATATTATTGCAGAAATAGAAGACTTACTTTCTTTGCTGTATGTAGTTATAAAGCACCGCTTCGCTTTGTGCTTCTCTTAACACGTCTCTCGTGTTCTGTTAACCCTGCGTGCTTTATGACTGCACACAGCACGCGCGCTTTTGAATTCTTCAATATTATGGATTCTAGTTAGCAGCGAAAGGTCACAACACGGATATCGATATTGGACTTTTCAAAACGTTTTTGCAGGGTTTATTCTATGCTGATATTATTTACATATAAATATAACATGCATGCAGCATGCAAAACGCAGCATGCAGCAAAACCTTCACCATTCAAGGTGTTTATCGAACAAATCAAAATCAATAAAAACTTTAAAAAAGGCCTAAAGAGCTGTTCATGAAGTTGTCATTAGCATAGGTTATGTTTTTTTCCAAAAATCTATGGCAGTTTTAATAATCTTCCCGGAACCCGTACACTATAGGTGCGGTTCCTGACGTGAGGTTCCACAGTAACTATATCTACAACAAATAAATCCTAAGTCGATCATTAATCATTTTTTGTCAGAGCTCACCTGAACTACACAACCGAAAATATTATAAAAGCATACGCAATTATGTTGCAACATCCAATCCCTCAAGGAATGACAACGGAAAACTGTTCTCTCCTAGTTAAGGCCCTAGAAAACACGCTTTTTCAAAGGTGGTTGTGACGGTTTGAGCAACAGGCATCAAACCAAGAACGAAACGAATGCTGGTTTTGTGCTATAGTATATTCATTCGAGCTAGTGCCGTATTATGCCAGGCATTTTTCGATGCGTTTAATAAAACAAAATTTAGCAAGTGAAATAGAAAGCTTTCCGTCCCTAATCTATAGAAATTACCCCTTATGAAGGCAGTTGCATTATTTTGTTTAATCAAATGTATTTTCCGTTCATCGAAAGCAGTTACAATATTGACCTAGTTAAAAGTCCATAATAAAAGTCCATAGTAAAAGTTCACATTACCAGAGCCATAGGCACGTATGAAAATCAGCTCTGTTTCCGGGTGTATTGCGACAGCTTCGCTTGCTGGTACTACCATTCCAGCTTTGCATTCATTCCAGGTTGTTTTTACATCGTATTAAGACATGCAAATTTGCCATCCATGCCAGAAAGGTATGATTGCACAACGAACGCGTGCATGCAGTTGCTTTATGTTGACTTTATGACCAACTTTGACAAAACAAACACATTTCTGTGAACTTCCTGTGGTATGACATGGTTGCGCAACACCACAATTATACCAGGTTAATTAATCTTACTCTACTCCAACTAATTATTAACGTCCGACTAGTCAGTAAGTAAGCGTATCAGAAATACCGTATGCAATCTTGAAAACAATGCCATTATCATATATGGTATTGTAGGTGAGAAGTAACAAAAGTCTTTGATTAGCTCGCGAGATATTTTTCTTTTTTTGCAGGTTGAGATATGATTGCAACAGAACAATAGGCACCTGATATCTTCGATACGGCACTGTTTCACAGATATATAAGTTTTTAAATAGTTTAATGATCTATGTCGTGACTGATTGCTAGTGGTTGGTGTTGACTTTGGGATGGTTTCGTAATGATGGTGTCAGTGTCTGCCACCATGTAAACAGAAGAACCTTTAATATGAATACCAACATCACTTATGATAAAAAACTCTCCAAAGTAATGTAGAATTGAAGTGTCTTTCAAGAGAAATTCAATGGGTTAATTTACTACAGACACGCTTACTTTTTTATTGCCGTTTGGAAAATGCAATTTCTCAGTTAAATAAATTAGCCTAAGAATTGATGAAATAGAAAAGTTTTTAAAAGTTTCAAAACCCCTACACCTCTGTTACGTTCTGTGATTGTCTACATGTGTTTTAAAACAATGCATTAAAATGTTCATATAAACAAATCTTTCTGTGAAAAAACGTTTAGTAAAAAACTAAAAATGTTCAACCATTCAAGGCAATCACACCAGTTAAAAAATAAAGTTTTAGAAATACAGCGGCCACAATAAAAAGTCCCAAATCTATTCCTATACCTATTCTATAACTCTTTTCAGCGGCCAACCTCTGTTCAGCAGCCAACCTCTAGGAAAGTCTCGAGGGTGACCGCTTAATAGAGGTACAACTGTATTCTAATTTACATTTTTTTTTCTATCTGGGGAACACGTGATTTCATTTACCAAATCTATTCCTATATCAATTTAGCAAATAGTCTACCCTGGGTACCATTATTTTCTACTTGCTTTAGCGTTTGTAAATCTGACGGTTTGTTAACGGAAAAAGACGTACGAATGATAAATACAGATACTAGATCAAGAAAGCCTCTGGTTTCCAGGGAACAAATACCCGGGGTACCAGTGGTATTTAACGGTTTGTGATGCAAATACTAGATCAAGAAATTATACCCTCTAGTTTTTAGGGTAGTGTACATATAGTCTTGTAAAACCATGCAATGTGTGGAATTTAGTATCGATACACTATCTGAATACATACGTATAGGTAATATAATGAATACATTTACTTTCAGTGATAATATTGTTTTACTCGTGAAAGTAAAAGACAGGAAACGTTATTTCTGATTGTAACAAAAATCAAAAATTAAATTTGTACTATTGAGTTAATAAATGATAGCATTACACACCATGATGTAATTAATTCCCGGAATTAATTACACATGTTAACTCAACTCACAACATGATGAAATTGATCAATTTAAATACATGTGCACGAATACGAAAAAAACCCTATACTGCTTTATAAGTAACTTTAGGAGTGTCTTATACTCCTGTGTAAAGGCGCAATATACGTAGAAGAAATGGGAACTTGACCTGCGATAAAGCGATAAAGCGCTACCTGTAGTTTCTGCTACGTTCTGCGTTTGTTACAATGTCACAGATACATAAAATTATAGCCTTTGGCTTTTCAGGCTATATGGTCCTTCGTACGTTCATATAAATGAAGTGTATTACGACCTAGCGTTTATAAATAGCATAGGATGCAATTACGTTAATCTACGTAAACGCAGAGGCATCATTTAATTTAGACACACCAATGCTTAACGTTGGACAAAATATTACGTATACATATAATCAACGCTGAATCTTACGTATAATTGACTTACCATTATCAATCCCATAAAAACCAACAGATAATATCCGCAGCGTAGACGCAGTTTCTCCATTTCAACCATGTTTATACGCGCTACGTTCTACGTATAGGGAACGGTGTAGGTCGGAAAGGTCGTGATTTAGGACCCTCGCGTCAACTTTGTTACGTTCAAGTGGCACAAGGGTGTCGATTTAGAATCTAGGCAGATGGAAAGAAGGCTCAGTACTTAGCTTTTGTCTTGTGATCTTAGAATAGTATGTTTATTCTGGAGTCATTGACAGATGACCTCACATTTCACTTGCTGAGTTCTTCATTCATATGTCATCAGTTGTGCAATGATAGGCACACAAAAGCCGAGCATCTATTATGGGATATTACTTACAGTTTAAACAAAACTGTCTAAACTTAAACCCCTTTAGACTTCGAGCAGTCCTTACTTTTCCCTTAGGGATACGAGGAAATCCAGCTTTTTATAAAACGCAGTCTAAAAGCTTTCTAGATCAAAATCTGTGATTCTCCGTATAAATAAAAGCAACTGAGCAAAATAAAAACAAAAACAAAAAAACAAAACAAGAAATAGCAGTAACAATTACAACATAACAAACTTAAAACAAACAAAAGATAAAGAAAAAAAATATCATATAGAAGAAATCTACAAAGCTGTGAACAAGCAACTACACAGGTAGCCCAAGCTCACTGTTAGCAGAGGCTAATTTTTCTTAGCCTGCGTAGTGGATATTGGGGATTGGGGAGAGATTCTGCCAGCCCTCCCCTCCCCCTACCCTTGAGCCTGGCTACACAGACTTTTTCCACCGTACTTTTTCTCGCCGGAACCGTAGAAATAGTATAGCCTCTGCTGAGCAGGGAATAATTTTTATGCCTTAACATTTAATTACATTCAATAAAATTCTTACCGGGCCTTCCTGTGGTTCTCTGTCTTGTTCTCTATGATTATCATTAATTATCGATTTCAGCTGAATTCGGGTTTAAACTGACTTTCTCTCAGCCTGTAAGGCAACAATACAGGGTAAAACAAATAAATTAAAGGTAAACACTACAAAAAAAAACCTACAAAATACTAGACTAAAAAAGACTAACACAAAAAGACGTTCACAAACTAACCGGTAGAAACAAAAGTAAGGATAAGCAAAACAGCAACAACTACAAAAAGAAAGACAAATGAAATACAACAAACAACAACAAACAAAACAAAATAGAAAGCATGCCACTTACCATTTCTTAAAGTCTTCTTTTATCAGTCAGATCAGCATTTTCGAATCAGCTTATGAGTATACATCAGCTATTTAATAATAGTTACTATTCACCACCCTACCCCATTGTTCTCTCTCTGCACTAAATCTCTGATTGCTGAGTACCCGCGTCTGAAAGCAAAGATATCTAGTTATGTTGCAGTTCGCACTCTGCAATATCAAACATATTGCAGTGTGTTCTGTTAAGTGTGTATAACTAATTTCCATTCTAGTAAGCATCATCAGACTTAGAAATAATTTACTAGATAGCAATTTTTGGTGAAAAAGATCTTTGAGTACCAATGCCAGGATTCGAACCGAGACCTTCTGCATTGCTGTATCCGCGCTTTAAGCCATTACACTACCCAGGCAACCGATGGAAAATTTGCAACAAAAACACGTTTAATGTCATCAAGTTCATTAGCATATTCCTCTAAATAGAATTGATGAAATTATAACTAATTAGAGTTTGGTAAGCCTATTGTTATTATATTCAAAGAGACAAGAAACCGCTGATTATTATGCAACAAAGAGAACAATAATGGGACAGGCTATTGAATGATAATTACATTTTCATTGGCTGATAATATTATAACTAATTAGTCTAGAGTTTGGTAAGCCTATTGTTCAAAGAGACAGCAAATTAAACCGCCGATAATTATGCAACAAAGAGAACAATAATGAGGCAGGCTACTGAATGATAAATACACTTTCATTGGCTGATAACTAGTTAAAGTTTGGTAAGCCTATTGTTATTATATTCAAAAACACAAGAAACCGCCGATTACTGTGCAAGAGAGAGAACAATGGGGCAGGGTAGTGAATAATAACTATATACGATAGTCACTTCGGCCGGCAGCAATATTAGATATATTGCAGTCAGCTTCGGGCTGCGCCCTCAGCTGACTGCAATATATCTAATATTGCTGCCGGCCTCAGTAACTATCTAATACATAAACGTAGCTCTTTTCAATTGAGCAATTTGTACACTACCCATGATATAGACAAGAGGTCTCAGTTTTTTACGGTTTCGAGCGATGCGTCAATTTAGGTCATGGGCATTCCCCGATAATGTATCTATAGTGGCAGTCCGCGTGTTCAAATGCAAGGCCAAGGTTAATGGCGGATGACGAGTTGTGATCAGGACTGATTCCGTGTTGCAGTTCATCGCCCTATGGCCATTTCACGCAAAGTGAGCCAGCAGGCCAACACATGTCTTGGCGTGTGCTTTTGACGATATAAAATATACATAAGTATCCTTTTTCTGTATCTTTGTTCTTGTTTCTGAACAATTTGTCGTTATAATGATATACTTATACATTTCATATGGTAAAGTTGTACCAATTGAGAATAATCTATATCACATTTTACTGGAAACCCATGCACAAAGTGTGGTGCTACATGGCTTCCGGTCCAATGAATGTGCATATGATTAATTCACTCTTTCTGGAAATGGTATAAAGATGGTGTTCCTTTTAAAGTTTCATTTCTTTTCGACTTCGTTTGATTTTTCAAACCCTCATTCGTTAAACGCTTCTAGTTGCAGTTTATACATAACGATATAGTATAGGTATTAAATAGACTCTCAAAAATGGTCCTCTATACCTTCAACCATATACCATATACCATCTATACCATCACTAAGGATGTCGGGAAGTGTGAGGAAGCCCCGCAGAAACAATTGGGATTTTGTCCAACGAAATCCCAATTATTTATGATTTGAATTTCATTCGTTTCTCGTTATTTACAATTAAGATTTCGCTGCATATAATTCATGGACAGAGTTCATACTTATAAAAGGCTTTTAAGCTAGCTTACTACATCTTTCATTGTTCATGAGGAAAACAAGGTGGGAAGAAATTTTGCTACTGGCCAATTAGTTAAATTTATCTTACATTTATCTTATAAATGTGTTATCTACAGTATTTCAAATCATTCTAGCATACCTATAATATACTAACAGTTCACTTACCTCGTTATGACCTACACTTCTCAGGACATGGATAAGAAAGAACATATACTGACCTTTTATTGTTTTTAACCACAACAACAGTTTTACTGTAAACCTACTGACTATTTATGTGGCAACGGTTTAGTGAAGCTCATAGTTCTTTTCCAACTCGGCGATTCTGAAAAAAAAAGAAAGAAAAGACGTCATTAAAAACAGAGCAGGTTAGCTGCGTCGTTGTTTTTAAGGAAACAACTGGAGTAAGAAAAGTAACAACCCCCAATTATAAATGGTCATTTATAAATATTCTTCCTGGAAGGGTCGGTAAATGTTACCCTGGGTGCTAGAGGAATTATTTTCCGTGGTACTATAAGGGTATATATAGAGTTTGACGACACTCGCGCTTCGCGCTCGCCATTGTCGACACGGAAAATAATTCCTCTGGTAACCAGGGTAGGTAAATGTTGGTTTCGAATTCCATTATGTATTCGATTGAAAATACTAGGTGCAAAGAGAAATAACTTTTGTATTGCAGGCCATCAATTTTGTACGCATCCCGCACAAGCTAGCGATAACAGATATACAAGAAAAGAAAAGAACAAAATAAAAAGGAACAGAACTAAAAAGATGAATTGCTTGATGAAAATAGCATTGATAATAATGAGAGATACTAAAGTAAACATTCAGTGTCAAAAGAAGCTCACAGAAAATACTTATTTATTTTCTTTTGTTTTGCTTTACTTTTGTACTCATCTATTCATTCCTACAAATTGTTCAATTTCAGTTATTTTAAATGTTTGTTCTTCATGTACAACATATCTTTTCATAAATAGATTTCAATTGCACAGGACCAACTGAGCACGTACCAGCTCATTCTCTCATTTCGTTTACAATCAAAATTACGAAAGAAAGCGATCAAAGAGAGAAGGTATTATGCAACTGGTTGTGTGTTCTGTTTATCTTAGTATCCAGTAGCTGGAACAACATTAATGCTAAAGCCCAGCCCAATATGTCAGTGCATCACTTGGCCATTTACACAGCTGATATAAAACACTCGGAATGGTAAGATGTCCCCACCCCTACCCTTCATACTTTTTCTACTGGGTTACAAGTATAGTGATAGGTGCCAAAATGATCTTATCCAGGGAAAGGGTCTTATCCAGGGAAAGGGTCTTATCCAGGGAAAGGGTCTTATCCAGGGAAAGGGAGTATATATGTCAGTAGCACTGATTTTCAGGGCCTCTAAGGATAACAGTATATCATTGATATATACTGAGGGAGTCACCCTGTTGAAATAAGGGAATCTATATAGCTATCTGTTTACTATGCTGACTGATTTCCCAACCCAGTACTTAATTTTTCCCGTTTCCTAAATCCAGTGTTGCTCGAACAGCGCGAGTCCAGGAAGATAAAGGGAGAAGGGGCAACAATCGCCTCCACATTCAAGAAATTTGAAGATCTGGCTGCTCAAAAGTGGTATACAAATCACCCAAATCACCCTCTTGAAAGGATTCGTGCCTACTAAAAGATGAAAGATTTGATGCACCAATTATAAAGAAAGTTTAGTCATTTTTGCGCCTGATACCTTCTTTTTAGAATTCAACTAACAGAAGTATAAGATCATATGAAGTATAAGTTTCACTATATTGTTTAGATTGCTTCAGATCAGATAAATATGTATTACAATAGTGTCAAAAGATACATTAAATTCTCTTTTTATAATCAGTAGACTTCCATTGCTTTATTTAGTTTCTATTTAATTATTTTACTCTATTATATGAGTTTTTGTTAGACTCGTTTAAATCTACACTTAAAAGTGTTAGAATAGTACGGATCGACAGATCGTATAGTCTCTTTAACATTCTTCACTTCTTAGTATTTATACAGCTTTCAGGTTGACAGGCTGTTTAACGTAAAACCCAACCAGTATTTGCACAAACTGATGCAGCATGTTTTATGCTATATATAAACCGTGAAAACCAAGAAAATTTAATTTGTAAAGAGTTTTACTTGGATAACGAAGATGGGACTTCTATGGCATGGGTTTTTGCCCATACTAATATTAGGTAAGAACTGGAAATATTTTGCATTATTGAAAAAAAGGACCTGTGTTTCTAAGAAAGCAGTCAAATGTAGCGAACACACGTTTTAAAAGAAAATGATAATTCAAGGCTGAGAGTGCTTTGTCCATTCGTAGAAATTTTTCAGATAATAATGACTGGAAAAGGACATACCAGTCCGACTGAGTGTCTTTACAATTTCACATACTAGACTTGAACTGCACTGCAAGGAAAAGTATATAAGAAAAAAATCATCCTTATTGGACGTATTTTATTATTAGATGTACGTTTTTTCATTAAAAAAAGTTTTTATTATAAAAGGGCGTTCACTACTAATAGTGCATTTATTTTGTATCACACAGGTTTGTTCAAGATCACTTATGGTAAGTGTTAATAATATATGAACAAAGTGTACATCTAACACGTATTAGAGATACCCTATGCAATCTTGAAAACAATGTCATTACCATATATGGTATGTGTATGGTATTGAACAATAGGCATATCTTTGATACGCGCGCACTTTTTTAAGATTAGAGTGATTTTGTGCAGTTCTTAGTATCTGAAATTATAATATAGAGCTCTCCTTTTTCTCACTTAATTTGGTACTGATTCACAGGCCAAACATTTTATCATGATCAGAACAGCTTTATCTCTGTATCCCGGGGGGGGGGGGGGGGGGGGGGTTCTCCCTTAGAAAATGGATAGGGGTGCTCGACGGACCTTTTAGGGTCGAAAATAAGACCCTCGCGTACCTTTTAGGGTCTGAAATCAGTATCTGAGTTAATTTATGCGTACCTTTTAGGGTCATTTTCAAAACCGTCCGTCGAGCACCCCTATCCATTTTCTAAGGGAGAATCCCCCCCCCCCCCCCCCCCCCCCGGGCTCTGTATTAAGTCTTTTTTGGAAGTATAAAGAAAAGAAAGAAGGTTAAGCATAAAAGTGTAAACATTCATAGAATGGAATTGCCACAATGCTTATTCAGAACTTCCTTGTTTTGAATTAATCTCTCCTCTGCGTGACTGAAATGTGCGCCTGGAATATCGAATAGAAGTCCGCACATATCAGACCTATAATTGTAAATCGCATTGAGGTGTATATAAAATGTGCTACGTTTAATTTATTTAATTTAATAAGTATAATTCAAAACGGCAAAACGTTTCAAACTCATGAGTCAAAACTATGGTCAAAACCAGTTCCAAGAAACTATTTTTAACAATTTAAAAAAAATTTAATCCGCCACCGCTTTACACTTTAATAATTTTTACCGCTTTAATATATGTTCATTTATTTCTAAAAGCATCGTACGAACAAGAAGCTTTAGAAAGACACAACTACTTCCGTCGCGCACACAGCGCACAGATGATGACACTTAATTCGGAGATGAGTCGTTCTGCGCAGGCGTACGCTGAGAGGTTGGCTCGCAGAGGATCGCTGTCTCATTCTAGCTCTAACGAACGCCCCGGACAGGGAGAGAACCTTGCTATGACATGTGGGAGAGAATTCAATGGAGCTACTGCAGTTGATATGTGGTGAGTGACTTCATGGTGGTTAGTGACTTCACATCAATTTGTAATAATTACTCGGGCTTCCGTATACGGAAAAGCCAGAGTCTAAAAATGCAAACGGTTCCTTTTTTTCGTCGTCGTCGTTCGTCGTCTAGAAGCAATGACTATGACAACATGTTTTAATTGAAGCCCGAGCAATCGTCCAGATGGCGTCTAGTTAAAAATATTTATGGTTATATTCCTTTCGTGCAAAAATATATGTTTCTAGGAATTCTATTTTAGTTAGTCCGTCAGTCGCGTCGTCAGTAGCCTGCTTAACCGATAAAAAAGGCCGGATGTGACGCAGGCTAGTACCTCAATAGTTGTTTAATAATTAGCGTTTAGCTGTAGTTCAATTATCTGTATCAAGAATTATAGACTCTATATATAGGCCAACATTTCCTTAACCATACACCCGGATGATAACAACATCAGTTTTCGTAGATATAAGGCGTTACTTGATCATTCTTCTACAAAATGGCGTATCAGAAATACCGTATGCAATCTTGGAAACAATGCCATTACCATATATGGTATTGTAGGTGAGAAGTAATAAGATTTTGATTGGCGCGCGAGATTTTTTTCTTTTTTTTAACAGGTTGAGATTTCAACAAAACAATAGGCATATCTTTGATACGGCGGTATAGATCTATAACGACCGTCAAGCTCATAAACATCTACCAACAAAAAGTTAAAATTTTGTTTCATTTCCAGGTATAAAGAAGTTTGCCAGTATGATTTCAGAAATCCCAGGTACGTCAGTGGTACTGGCCATTTTACTCAGATTGTCTGGAAAGGAAGTACAGAGCTTGGTATTGGTGTTGCCTCTAAAGATGGCCGATGGGGAAAGTGCTACTACATTGTTGGTCGTTATAGAGCTGCTGGTAACATGATGGGCAGTTTTGGTCGTAATGTTGAGCAAGGATGCTTTGATAAGAACAGTTATTGTCGAAATAACGGAGAACCTTGTGGAGGTCAGCCACCAGCTACAAATGCACCTCCACCTCCACCAACCCCACAGCCACCAACTGAACAACCAGGTAAACTACACTCCACAGTGTAAATCATCCCCTTAGAGCAGATTTCGTAGGACTATGAAAAGCTCACGGCACGAACGCGGGCAAGTCGCGGCAAGACACGCAAAAAATAAATAGAAACATCACGGTCCTGGCAAGGCACGTACACTGGCGGCACTAAGCTTTTGGCAGTCATATGAAATCTGCTTTATGAACTTATCATACTCACACTACCACTACACCAATCGAGCCACCACAGCAATTCTATATTATTAACCATCATATAATATCCCATTTATTAAGAGAGTTTTACTTATAGATTTGTATTCATATTTTTACCCTTTTAGCCTTTTTCGTCTTTATAGATACACTTTTATCATTACTTTTTATATTCAGTTATATTTTACCCAGGACACTTATTGATAACAGAATTCCCATTGATGAAGAATTCATTCTCTATAAATAGTCGTTTTTTATTATTAGAGTACAAATACTAAAAGTGTGCAACATAAATACCACTAAATACTGCTAAATTATGCAAATTCTTTTGTTCTCTATTGTTTAATCAACACTATTTAGTGGTAAATAGTACAAAGTATTGCACACTTTTAGTGTTTGTACTCTATGATTATCCCATTATCACTAACACATCATTTATTACTACCAATTGCCAGAAGTAAGGTAGCCTGCAGAGGCGTTCTTTTGGCTTTTTGGAGAATTTAGGATCTTGGGCTTCCTGTGTTAATTTTTTGACCACGCGAAATATGGAGCTTAGACAAGATGGAGTTCCTTTTTGCTCGCCCGTTCAACACAGGAAGCCCAAAACCCGATTTCTCACAAAAACCCGAAAGAACGCCTGTTTTGCAGGCTAGAAGTAATGCTATTTTAACAAACAACAGGTTCCTGCAAAGACAACCACGAACACTGTGATTATTGGAAAAGAAACGATTATTGTTCCAGCTACAAGGATTACATGAAGAAGAATTGTCCAAAAGCTTGCAATTTCTGCAGCGGGGGAGAAAGTGGTGGTAACGGAGGCAGTGGTGGCAGCGGCGGGAGTGGTGGCAGCGGTGGAAGTGGAGGTAGCGGCGGGAGTGGTGGCAGCGGCGGAAGCGGTGGCAGCGGTGGAAGTGGAGGTAGCGTACGTTTCTTTTTATCAAATTGAGAATTTGCTATAGCTTTCTGCTGACAGCATGTTCTGACCAATGAATATCTTATTTCTATACATTGATATAATACTGACAACCGTGCTTAGGTGAAAGATATCATGATGATTATCGATGGCCATGATTAATTTAATTTATTTTTCTATAACGTCATCGGTCGAAACTATAATTATTAGTATTCTTATTATCACTGTTGTCATAATCTTCATTTTCATGATCATTATTTTTGACATTATCTCGTCATATTGTCATCATCATCTTTATCGCTATCAAGTCATTACCAATTATCACCATCATCGTCGTTTTCCCCCATTACAATTTTATCATTAATTGATAATACTAACAACCCTATCGACATATGCATGATGATGATCATCATCTTTTTTTTTTTCATTGAGTCATTAATAGATTATTTTTAAACAATACAATACAAACAATACAATTGTTTTGAAATATTTTACACATCCGTTTCTATATAAATACATTTAAACTTATTAACTTAAAGAAAGAAAAGTGATCACTGATTACCATCATAAATGTATTATCATTAGGTAACGGTGGAGGTGGTGGTGGTAGTGGTGGCAGCGGTGGAGGCAGCTCCTACGCACAAGATGGTCTCAACAAACACAACGAATACCGTCGTACCCACAATGCACCTGCCATGACGATTAACTCTGAAATGACTAGAGAAGCAGAAGCTTACGCTGCAAAACTCGCTCGAATGGGAAGTCTTAAACACTCGAATAGTAAAGATGGTGAAAATTTGGCTATGTCATGTGGAAGAGAAATGACTGCCTCAGCTGCTACTGAAATGTGGTATGTATACCTTATTGGTATATATACCTTATATACCTTATTGGTCAACAAAGTCCTAATATATAGTATATTATTATTACAGCGCGAAGCGAAAAGTATGACCACTTTTAACGTATTTCCAAAGTTTTATGTACGCTGCTAGATAGATCAGCTATCACACGCCTTTTTGGAAAAACAAAAAAGACAGCTTCTTATGGAAACGCGATAGTTTAACGTAAAGAAGAATGTGTAAATAGCATTTAAATATAAGGAGTATAGGCTGCGTCGGTGTTTGATATAAACGATAGGTAATTGAAATTTGAGGCAATAATGGCGGCTTTGGTATATAAATACAGTAGTGGCACACCGCTAACCCAAAGGGACACAGGAAGCCCGACACTAAAAATGGCTGCGTGGGAGACGAAGGTAAATCCATTTTTTTTTTTAACTTTACTCCTCTTACCTGTATCTTCCAGGTACAAAGAGGTATGTGACTACAACTTCAGAAATGGAGGCTTCAGTGGTCGTACTGGTCACTTCACCCAGGTTGTCTGGAAAGGAAGCACAGAGCTTGGTATTGGTAAAGCAACTAACGGCCGATGTACCTATGTAGTGGGGCGATATCGTCGTGCAGGCAATTATAGAGGTCAATATCAACAAAACGTAGAGACAGGTAGCTTTAATAAACAGAGCTACTGCAAAGGGGGAAGTGGAGGAGGGGGAGGGGGAGGGGGAGGAGGAGGAGGAGGTGGAGGAGGAGGTGGCGGAGGAGGAAATGGTTGGTGGCGTGGAAAACGACGTTGACTGATTCAAAAATGCGCCAAAAGCATCATTATTATTTGAAAATCGATTAAGATAAATAATTGATGGAATTGTAAGGTGATCATGCAAAATAAAACGAATTGAAATAACTCGTCGCATTTATTACTTTGTCTGTTTACACGTACACCTAATTAAATTTCAATTATGAAATAAAATTAAATATAAAAAGTAATAATAAAAAGTTAATATATGTATCTATAAAGACGAAGAAAGGCTAGAAGAGTACTGAAACATGAAAAAAGAATAAGTACTTATTGACTGAGTGGGAGGGCCGTACGGGAAAATATTTGGCTCGCGGTCATGACGTACGGAACGAGCGCAGCGAGGTCCGTACAAATGACCAACAGCCAAATATTTTCCCGTACGGCCCGACCTAACTCAGTCAATAAGTTTTTTTATCATATGACCCGTATTTTGCCCAGCGCGCGCCATTTTTGTTGTGATGTTTAATTTCGAGTAGCTGGTCTGTACGGACCAGGTGAAAAAAGCCATACGGACCCCATCACGTGACTTTTTTCCGAAGGTTTTCTTAAGAGCGCGCGCCGGGCAAAATACGGGTCATATGATAACATAAGTTATTTAGTAACAAAGGAATAACAAAAGAAAGAGACGTCTTGAGTGATCTTCTTTTGTCTTTAAATTAATCCCTTTCTGACTAAATTATAAAATTCAGGTCAACGTTCTTGCAATGAGGTGTATGTGTCATGAGGTCTATGAGCCTGAACAAAACACTCCCTAAATTAATATTTTTGAAATGCTTGCTCAAACATTTTTAATTGTTAAAATGTTAATTCGCTTTATGCAGGTCTGGGATCATTATGTTTGAATACAAAACAAATTCATGGTCTTTTATTTTTTTTTTGTCGTTTTATCAATTGTTATATTCAGTACGCGCACCAACTTGTTGGTTGCTCATAATAGAATTTTGGTTTTCTCCAGCTTGCGGGAAATTAAAAAGAAACAATTGAACTACTTTGCGCACATGTAATTAAGGGGCCGTTTACATGAGATAGGGTTAACCTAGGTGTAGGGCTAACTCTTATTGTTTTCTTTTCTCTGGGGACTCTCAAACAAAAGAGTTAGCCCTAAAGAAGGGTTATCTCCATGTAAACGGCCCCTAAGTATCCATTTCAGTTAGCACCAATAAATAGCATTGATTTTTACAGCTTGTGCTTTCTAAAAATACAGCTGATACATGTAAATGTACTATAGGGTTAAATACATCTATTTGTCTTTCCCTTTTTAGTTCGTGATGTTGAAATTTAGGTCGTCAAGGTCGAGTTTTTTATCATTTTTATCCACTTACACCGACATTTGTCAAAGGATACTTGTCACAAGCTAAGTACAAAAGGGCTGCACGTTCTGTCTGGTACGATACATAAATATTATGAATTCATGAAACCCTTCAGTCTTTCAATTTGTGCGATTCTTTTGTGCAAATGTTTTACTCTCAAACCATATGAAAACAGTTTTGCTTTGAATCTCCGTCCTTCATCTTAACAATGCATCAATTCATTCATGCATTTATTCACTCAACTATTCATTCATTTATTCATCCATTCATTCGTTTATTTGCTCATTCATTCGTTCGTTCATTTATTCATCCATTTATTCATCCACTAATTCGTTTAATCACTCAATCCATTCCTTCATCAAGACTGATCTTTTAGAAGTAAAAGGCCTTTCAACTTTCATAATTATTTATTTATTTTTTCTTATTAATTATTTAATTAATTTATTTATTCAATTTATTAAAATTGAATAAATGATGATAAAAATAACTTTTTTTTTTTAAATAACGGGTTTTTTTTCTTACTAAAATCAACATGAGTACAAGTAAACGTGGTTGAAGTCATGATATATATCAGTTACATTTGATAAACTAATGCAATATTATGACATTGATCACTATTCCAGTCTTATCATAGGGTCAAACTCAGATTTTCTGGGTTACGTATGCGCCCGCGATACTATGAAATTCTGAACCAGATCTTATCCGTTCCCTAGTAGCAGAGGCTATTATATTTTACAACGGATAAAGCAGGCTATGCTTCCAGGGAAAGTCTTATAAGGATCTCCAGCCTAATTAATTGTTAGAGTTGTATTTGATTTGTGCTTCCTAGCCACCTTACTGGCGTTATTTAATTTTCGCAGGATTTATTTTTCGCGTTTTTCCGATTTTCAAAGACCTCAATGTTAAAGTTTCGTAATGTCAAGATCAGAAATAATACACCTAAAGAACAATCCAAATAATTCAATCCAGAAATTTAATAAAACAACTGAAAACATGTTATTCCGAGGATCATTTTGTTACTGTTCAAATAGTAACAGATTAAAAGAATCTTTAACCACACAAAACCCACAACCATATTTCGACATCAGAGGTCAATGATTCAGGAAACAGGAAGCATGACCTTTACTTACAGTCAGATCGAGTATTAAATAACAATGCAATATTTGAGTGTACTCGACGCTGATTGGCTTAATAAAGTAAGATAATTTCACATACATGTACAAAGTTATATTATTATATTAAGCCACACATGCAGGTGTAGGACGAACTCTTCTTAAGAGTGAAGTATGAATCTTAAAGGACTGCTGACGTTATCCTGTGCCATACTCAGCTTTAAGGTACTCATATGTGGTAATTATAACCATGTGTATTTATATGTTAGAGAGAAATCATAATTCTTTCGATCATGAAACAAATTTACCTCTTCAACAACCGTTAAAACTTAACTTGAAACTCCTGCAGGTTTTTAAATTTCCTTGTAAAAAACTTTTCAAGTAATCCGAACAAGTGTATCAAACTATGTAGTGAAATATCTTAGAAAAGGGATGTTTATTTCCATCAAAGATACAATCATTCTGAGTAAGTCATTACCGATAAGGAACAGGATTATAGTACATAAGTTGTCAATAGAGGAACTAGATAATGATTGTTTCAGTTTTTGTAAAGAAAAACATTTAAACTAATCCGAATAAAAAACATGAGATATTATAGATGAATATATATATTCCGATAACACTGTCCGAACATTCTCATATATCAGAGAACGTAATTACTACAAATAGAAGCACGCGCGCTTAGATCAGAATATTCTAATTATAAATGTACGAATAGTGTACAAGTTTTACATAAGGTCCAAACCTTTTTAAAAACCACACAACAAAGTACGCTTGTTCTCAACGATCAGTATAGTATTTATGTCTATTTTGTTACTGAATACACAACGTAAATAATCTTAGTGCATTCTAAATCCTCAGTTTAATTAAATCCCTCAGTTTTCTTAAGTGCTGCGTGATCGAGTGGTAAGAATGGAGTTGAAGTAGACTTTAGATATGCAGTTAGATAAACAAAACACGCCAGTCATGAGCTAATCTTCTAATATCCCTACTTTCTGCTTTAAATGATTGCATTTATACTTACGTATATATTTTGTCCCTTATTCCAGTCAATCTTTGCTGACTCATAACTGAGCAACGCTAATGGTTACCATAATGATTCATTTCAAAAGATTGTAGCCTATTTTGACATAGTAAAATCCGTTCTAGATTAAATATCAACAGTTTGGTGTTTTTTTCTGGAATCAAGATATACTTCTATCTATCTGACCATTTTTGATGTTTCGTTCTGGAATGACTGATCACCTAACTTGTGTGACGATTCGAAGACGGGAGAATTTCATTCTTTGATTTCTTTTGAATGAATGATCTAGCTGCATGCTAGGAACAATTTGATCTTTTATTTTAAATAACTTACTGCAGGACAAATTAGGAGCATTTGAATATTTTGTTCTGGTACGATTGATCTCCGGGGGGGGACTCCCTTTGTCCAAGTGGTAGGGGTGATTAAAAGGTACGCACAGATAAAAATAACTGATCAAGCCTTGTCGATTTCTACCCCAACAAAGCAACCAAACAGAGTAAAAATGACTCTTACAGCTACGAAATCATGTTATGTAACTGATTTTTGAGCCAGAACCCTAAAAGGACCCTAAAAGATACGCACAGGAAATATTTTTACCCTAAAAGGTACGCCGATCACCCCTACCACTTGGACAAAGGGAGTACACCCCCCGGGATTGATCTACTATCGTTTTGTGATGAATGATGTTCTTCTATCTACGATAACTGTGATGTTTTGTTGTGGAATGACTGATCGTGCGGCATCAGTGTTCCTTACACCACATGCATTCCATATATATGTGTTCTAATTTCACAAGGCTCATTTATCAACTCATTTCTGTTCAGTAGAAGCCGTATCGACTTGTGTATGTTACGGCACATCAGCTTCCCAGCCTTCTTTGACCCCTCGATAGCCGAAGGTAAAACGTCTATTGAGAACGTCACGTTGTTTGTACCACCAAGGTGTATAAATCTAGTGGTTCAAGAGCTTTTTGACACGGTTTCAAGTAGACAAATCAAAAAAAGAAATGCATATAAAATACGTACACTTTATAGACATATAAGCCATATATGTACGAAAAAAAAATTTCCTGGAGTGATATATAAACTTATTATTATTGTTATCAATATAATCATTATATTGATACTTGAAAACATTTATGTTAAATTCTAGATCATTCTAATCCTCCGAGTAATAGCGGTAAAGTAATAATATCTAATTCAGTGCTGCATTTACTCGTCCGATAAGAATAAAACACTGACACTCGCAATTGCATGCGATATGGTCATTTTAAATGAGTTTTTAAATATCATACGGATATTAATTTCTTTGACGGATATCTGGAAGGTAATCATCACTATCGCACCACATCAAATCTCTTTCGATCCAGGTTCCTACTCAGTAATCACCATGAATCCCTGTATGCTACTTGGTGGGGCGAGCGCTCCGGATGACCTAGAGAAATAACTGCGGTCACTAAATCGCGCCGATTTTCCGCTAAAACAATCATACTCTTCGTAAGCATCGTCTCAGAGGTGTTCTTTTTTTCCTCTACTTTTGAGCCGCGAGGTAAGATTGTGCTTCGCGCGGTTCAAAATCAGAGCAAAAACTGCAGAAAAAAAAGAAAACCTTCGGACCAGGGTACTTCTACGTAGTATCATCAAGGTAGTTTGTAGTGATGCATTTTTACCCCAAATATTTTGCGCAGTTAGTGCTACTACATTAATGCTTCTTGTTTCAAAGATCAAATAAAAATTGGGGATGATCGTGATCATCGTTTTGGCACATGCACCACTTGAAGTAATAAGATCATAGCAATTGAATGCAATTATTCCTTTATTTTCATAATATATATTTCACGAGTACACATTGTTTGGTATTTTTCTCTCAGAAATACTTCCAAACTCAATCAAAAAAACTGATATGCACTTTAATATCGTTTAGTAGTCACAGTATCCACAGTAATTGGTTATGCTGTTGTGGGCAATATAAGTACAAATTACTTTATATCTAAACTGGTACAAAAAAATGTTTTTTAAAAAAAATGTTTTTGTGATGAAACATGAGCTTAATTTTCCCAAAAATCAAGCGGCACATCTTAAAACTTTGAATTTTGAAAAAAAATTAAAACATCTTAAATTTTGTTAATATTAAATTAAATTCTAAGAACGAAACTCAAGCAAACGGTGGACGTTGGTATATAGGGCGATTGAAGCGTGCATGTTTTTCTGAACGTATATGTATTGGGTAAAAGGATATCTTGTAGGAATCTTGCGCAACTTCTGAAATATACAAGCCAAAAATATCTTTTCTAAGAAATGAGGTTCGGCAGGAGGTCATAGATGTCTGAGCATCGATTCCCCAAGATAAACTTTTAATTTGATGTTTTAAGAAATACGTACAAACCAAGATAACCAAAAATAACAATTGTGTCCTTGCACGATGGATTTACGTTTACTTTGTCGGGTCGTAAGCTAACAACCGATTCGAAACGTCACAAGTTAGAGCGACGTTTAAACAACGTCCAACCCATAGGTTCAACATAGGACCATTAAATATGAACTTAACATTTGTTTTACGCAATTCTTAGTGAGACAATACATAAGATAACAGAAGATAACATTTGTATTGTTCAATTTCGTCGGTGCCCATCGTCGGTGCCCATCCCGCCCGAAATGTGTCTTTTTTTTATAGTACGTGCAGGATATTTTTTCAGCTTTGCACGATTTTTTTTCAGTTTTATTGTTGTTGAGCACTATCAGTTTTTTCAGTTTTTTGTTGTTGTGCACTATATTTTTTTAAAGGTTAAAGTTGTGCTCGATATGTTTGTAGGGAGTCCCGCATCCCCCCCCCCCCCCCCCCATGCACCCACCTCCCCCCTCCCCCCATCAATTATCTAATGGTCCGTTCTTTATAGTATCAAACTGTTTATCATCTGGTATTATCGTTAGTCTCAGCCACTTCCGCTTGTGGTAGGTATTTCCAAGGTATTTCGGGATTTTACATTGATTTATGAGGATTACAAAGACGCTGCTTCACCATAATCTTTCTAACAACGCAAATATTCTAAACCTTATTCTTTTATATAAGAGAACGATCCTTACGGTGTCATACAATACTAAGAATACACTACAAGAACTACGAATCGGATTGGTGACTACTCTAACAAGGCACTATATGATAGACACACCACAGTTACTCAGACTATGCATGAGAGTAAATATCACATTGCAAAACAAACCAAATTGCTACGTAGTGGTTTTTATATCACACTGAGTTATTTACTGTAATGAAAACCGGAGTACCTAATGGTAAATAACTGAGTAACATCATGCCACAGTTACTCTCTATAAAGACACAGCGCCTGAGTAGTCGTTACTAGTAATAAAGTTTATTGGTACTCAAATAAATCAATTTAAGTTATATATTAAAATTATAGCTTCTTAGTTCATCAGAAACGTTTACTAATTTCTCGGATTACTTGCGGTTTAGCCTCGGTTTGCAGGACACGCCTATCATAGTTGATACATTTAAAATGGATTTAAGCAAATCTCAAGCGCAAGTAAAAGTACGGTATATTGTACATTAGGCGAAGTTTCGGTAAAGACTCTTCTTACAATCAGCCAATAGAGTGGCCACACCTTACCATAATTATGGTCATGCTCATTTAAAAGAAATTTAAAAAATTGCAACCAATAAGTCCAATAAGTTGTAGTTTAAATAGGCCTAACTTACTTCATTATTTAATGTTACCATTAATTTGTTTTCTGTTCACTAGGATAATATTGATCCAAACATGGCCCTTTTGCATTGATAAAAGGTTCTAGAACGTCAAGGTCAAGTTGAAAGGACATATGTTAGAACAGGTTTTCATGCCGCACACTTTGAAATGAAAAATTGTCAGATTATAAAAACATACTGCTTCAACATGTAGGAAATGCACTGTTTATTTATTTTATTTGAAAGCCTCAGTAGCATGCTGTTTTGTTTTAGATTAACTTCATTTTCTTTGAAAAATGAAAAACCTCAACTACGTTGGCTTCGAACTTCGCATACTGCATCAAGTATTGTTCGCTGCATGTTATCAGGGTTTTTTGTATGTTATCGCGAAACTTGGAGTAAAAAAATATCCAACGAGACAATAAAAAATATAACAGAAATAACAAGATTAGATTAAAAAGGTCTAAAAAAGGAAATAAAGAAAGACACTTACTTATTTCTGATGTTATCCCATTATTTCCAAGTTGCGAGTTTTCATTCTGCTTTGAGCTGAAGAAGAGATAGATCAATATCAAAATATCAATAAACAAACAATCATGCTAATTAAGTTAAATAAATAAAATAAAAATAAAAAAACGAACAATTGAGTACTGATGAATAAATAAATGAATGAGAAAATGGATGGATACTTAGTTGACTGATTGAATGATGAATGTATTGATTGGTTGGTTGGTTAGTAGATATTGATTGATTGATTCATTTTTATTTATTTGATTGATTGATTGGTTACTTGTATGATTGATTGATTGGTTGGTTGATTGATTGATTGATTGATTAATTTTTATTTATTTGATTAATTGATTGGTTATTTGTATGATTGATTGATTGGTTGGTTGATTGATTGATTGATTGATTAATTTTTATTTATTTGATTGATTAATTAGTTACTTGTATGATTGATTGATTGGTTGGTTGATTAATTGATTGATTGATTAATTTTTATTTATTTATTTGATTGATTGATTGGTTACTTGTATGATTGATTGATTAGTTGGTTGATTGATTGATTAGATTGATTAATTTTTATTTATTTGATTAATTGATTGGTTATTTGTATGATTGATTGATTGGTTGGTTGGTTGATTGATTGATTGATTAATTTTTATTTTTATTTATTTGATTGATTAATTAGTTACTTGTATGATTGATTGATTGGTTGGTTGATTAATTGATTGATTGATTAATTTTTATTTATTTATTTGATTGATTGATTGGTTACTTGTATGATTGATTGATTGGTTGGTTGATTGATTGATTGATTAATTTTTATTTTTATTTATTTGATTGATTGATTGGTTACTTGTATGATTGATTGATTGGTTGGTTGATTGATTGATTGATTGATTAATTTTTATTTTTATTTATTTGTATGGTTGATTGATTGATTGATTGATTAATTTTTATTTATTTGATTGATTGATTGGTTACTTGTATGATTGATTGATTGGTTGGTTGATTGATTGATTGATTGATTAATTTTTATTTTTATTTATTTGTATGGTTGATTGATTGGTTGGTTGATTGATTGATTAATTGATAATTTGATTGATGTTTTTTCAGTACACCATTGGGGGGCCTGGAGTTAAAGTTTCAATAGAATTGATCAGTTTTAAAAATCCCGATAGTAAAGACTTGAATGGATATTGCTGTGAGAAGACGTGCACTAGATGTGACTACTACTTCAAGATATGTCTCAAGGACTCTTCAAGTGGAAACTGTGTTCTTGACATAAAAACAAAGACATGGTACGACATTTATGATATAGTTTTCACTAAAGGTAGTGGAAAACTTGGAAACTATGATAATCCTCTCGTCAAGCAGCGTCCATCGTGGAAGGTAAAATATGAAATGGGCGACCATGTAATGTTGTTTATTATATAATTATCAATGAAAATAAATTAAAACTTTTTTCGACACAATAAGTTTCCGTAAAGCTGTGTAATCATAGTGATGATATCTTCACATGTGAAAATAACATGTTATTTCCACATGTGAAGATATCAAATTTTTGAAATAGAGAAATATAGGTATTTCATTGACAATTATTTAATGAATTAAGTTATTAATCGCGATGCATCTACAGTTACACTATGTAAAAGCAACTATTTAAACTATTGGTTACTAACAAGAGGATATTCTTAATATTGTATTGTTACTAAAAGATTTGAGTAAATCGATGCATCCACAGTTACTCCGTCTATAAATACGATTCAGTTGTGATTACTCCAAAAACTGCGTTTAGTTACTTTTCTATTTAGGACGAGTTACAAGTCTGTGTATGGTTGCATCAATGGTTGCATTAATTTACTTTAGAGCTTTTGGAGATCATTACAATTATAGCTGTCAAAATGTACGCTTGTACAATAGTTATATTTCTTATCAATAGTGTTTTCAACCGGGGGACCGCTCCTCTGTTCAAGTGGTATGGGTGATCGGCGTACCTTTTAGGGTTAAAAATATTTCCTGTGCGTACCTTTCAGGGCCCTTTTAGGGCTATGGCTCAAAAATCAGTTATGTGACATGATTCCGTACCTGTAAGGATCATTTTTACTCTGCTTTGTTGCACACAGGTGTTTTCGTGACCATTCCATGTAAAACTAATAGTCATATAGTTGTGATGGATGGATTGATGTGATGGAATTCTTTCTTGTGATAGATAGTATTATTCCTTAATAATATGTTTTTGTTACTATTCCAGGGAAAGCTAATAGTCAATATAGTTGTGACTGATAGAGACACAATCTCTTTTGATGATTTAGTTGACAAGTATTTTATTGACAAGCTGGTTACGCCCACTGCTGGAATTGTACAACAAACATGGACGACTCTTAATGTCAAGGTAAAAAGACGTTATTGTTACCATGGTCATCATCATTATCATTATCGTCGTCATCATCATCATTATCATGATTATCATTACCATCCCTTTATATATTGAGATAATGATATTTATCATTACAATCTAAATTATTATCATTAATGTCATCGGCTGCGGTTTTCTGCTAACTCAGACAGATGTAAAATACGATTTTCATCACCGTCGTTTAAAACATAAAAAGTACCGAGTAGAGTGGTTTTTATTAACCCGTGAAACAAAGTGTAATAGGGAAAGAGTAATAAAGTGTATTAATGTGTAATAGTGCTATATTGAACAAATGATTATAAAACACAAAGTTAAAGTTAAAGTGTAATAAAGTGTAATAAAGCATATTACGCTTAAGTGTGTTTCACGGGTTAATGAAAACCACTCTAACTAGCAGCAGCCAAACACGTAGTACAACTAATTATAACCGTTGGAATGTCTGAGTTCGCAGACTATTGTCATGAACAGGCATCACTGTTGCCATCATCATTTTCATTGACATTGTTTATCATCATCATCGTCAAATCAAATCTTATATTGCCATCCGAATATTATAATGAACATTATCATCATCTTTACCATCATCATCATCACCATGCACCACCATTTCAATCACCATTTTCACTATTATGATTACCATCATCATCGTTACAAACACTAACATTCTCACAGCCATCATCCCCATGTCACCATACTATTCATCATTATCATTATTAGCATCATCATCACCATCATCACCCCCATTATCATCAGTACTATCATCATCATCGCCACTATACATCATTATCATTATTAGCATCATCATCACCATCATCACCCCCATTATCAACATTTTCACTACTATCATCATCATCATCATCACTACTCTCATCATCATCATCACTACTATCATCTTTTTATGATTATTATCATCTTCACTATTATCCTCACCAGCATTATTATAACCATTCCAGGGAGGACCAAGTACCATGACACTTCGATACAGTGTCCAGTGCAATAAAGACTATTATGGACCGAGTTGTACCAAGTACTGCCTGGCACGTGACGACCACCAAGGCCATTATACCTGTGATTTGAAAACCGGAGAAAAAGTGTGCCGTAACAGTTGGTATGGAAAAAATTGCCTTACATACTGTGTACCAAAGAATAACGACATCAATGGGCATTATACATGTGATAACACAGGCAAAAAGGTAAAATTCTAGCCATGAAATGTCAACGCAAAAACGTACATTTTACAACCGTAAGGGCACTTGCGTGAGGTTCGCTCACACTCACAACGTTCAATACTTATTTATTTGGACTAGTCCCCGTGAAATGTTTGTTTATCTTGACAAAATTGATAGAATGGCCGTATATAAATTCATTAATAGATTAACAAGTTAATAAAACAAACAAACACATGAATAAATAAACAAACATTCAAATAAACTGAACACGCGAGCAAATAAACATTGAAACAAACAAAGAAACACACGAACAAACAAACAGTCAAACAAACTGAAAAAACGAACAAACAAATATTTAAACAAACAAACACACGAACAAACAAACATTCAAACAGACAAACATTTAAACAAACAAATATCTATTTAAACAAACAAACTGAATACACAAACAAACAAACAAACAATCAAACACACAAACAAACAAATATTTAAACAAACAAACTGAATACACAAACAAACAAACAAACCTGAAACATTCAAACAAACCAATAAACATTCAAACAAACAAACAAACAATCAAACGCACAAACACACAAATATCCATAAACCACACAAGAACCTTATACAAACAAAAATACTAAACAAACATCGAACAAGAAAGCAAAACAGCATTGAACAATAAGTTTCTGACAAAAATAATATGTACTCACAAGTCTTTGTTATTTCGAAATACTAATTCCTGTTGCAGCGACAAATCCTTCGTGTAACACGTTGAATTGTAAACTGTATGCTTCAGCGATTTTGACGCAGAACTTTTCTGCGGCAAATTTTCAGCCAATCAACTTGCAGTATTTCTGGAAATACATTTCATTCTGCGGCAAACTTATAACCAATCAGAATACAGTATTTTGTTGCTTTGTCGACCTAACTTTAATTCTAATTCTAATAAAATAAAACAAAAATATATTTAATGAATAACAAATATATTACAGATGTTATTTTATCTTAATTTAAAATGTTAATTTAAGTGAATGAGCCTCGTGTTTTTTTTATAGAAAATAAAGAAATAAATTTAAAAAGTAGCGACGAGTAAGAAAGATTTTGTGGATGGTAAATTTGAGAACGTCGAAGTAAAAATTGGTACAAACGTACAAAGAACTTTGATTTAAATAAATTGTTAAGGTTAAATCAGTTTGCGTGGTATCAAATGCTTCTATAAAAAAATATAAGAATATATAATAATAAATAGGAAGCAATTAAATAAAAATAAGTAGAGAATCTAATAAAGTCCTCTTTATTAAAGTTATTTTTTAATTTGTTTACCATTTATTAACTGATCTTTTGAATAAGAAAACGCTGATGCTAGAGTGAGTTCATTAAACCCGTGACATAGATAAGACCAGGAGCCCATTACCCATTACTGATAAGACTAAGTATAGTTTACTAAACGGCTTAAAAAACTCCATCCTATATTTTGTGTTTTTATTAAAAAAAATCAAGGATTTATGAAAGTCTATTAGAGAAAATTCAGGTTAAAGTTTATGTAAATTAGGGTTAATCTTTATCAGGATTTAGACCACTCGTCATGGTTACGATTTCTTGTGTAAATTTGGACAAAATAGTCATGAGTTATTCATGAATTTTTTAACACTCTTTAGTAGACCCTAATTCCATTGTTTTCTTTTGAGTCTATTTGACTATTACACTTTAGCAAGCAATTTTTATTTCACGCGTTAAATGCATTCACTCTATTAAGGCCCGAGCAAACGCACGCAACATTGTTGGCCAACATTGTTGCGATACGGTTTGTTGAAGACGAGAACAAAAGAAATGTTGGATGAGTTTCATCAAACTTCATCCAACAGGGTGTTTGAACGGGCCCAACATGTTGGAGCAACCATGTTGGTCCAACAATGTTGCGTGCGTTTGCACGGGCCTTTAGTTGTATTACAACATGTTTATTCAATTTTAAATCTATGTTCGTCAGGTTTGTCTGTCTGGCTGGTACGGCTCTGATTGCAAAACGTTCTGCATCGCTCACAATGACTCGTCATCTGGCTACACCTGTGATTCCAACGGCAACAGAATATGCCTTGCTAGCTGGTATCCTAGCAGCCAGTGTGACGTATACTGCTTGCCTCGCAACGATTCGACATCAGGCTACACATGTAACTTAGCAACAGGCCATAAAACATGTTTGACCGGTTGGTTTGGTCCCAAATGTGACTGTAGCTCAAGAAATGATTCGATAGCTGCATTTGAGTGCAATGCAACAACAGGTGAACGAATATGTCATTTAGGATGGTATGGAATACATTGTGATGTATTCTGCACTCCGAGAAATGACTCAGGCGGCCATTATACTTGCAATCCACAAAATGGCGCCAAAGGGTGTTTGAAATACTGGTTTGGTAAGAAATGTGATGTGTACTGTCCTCCGCGCAATGAAACGAGCAGCGAAGAGACAACCATGTGCTCCGTGAATAACACACTCATTTGCGCGCGTAATTGGTACGGTGCGAACTGCACAGTACACTGCGAACCACGTGATGATCATCAAGCTCATTATGAATGTAATCAACTGACTGGACAAAAAATCTGCCTTCAGGGGTGGTATGGGGAGAAATGTTCAACCCCTTGCACTCCCCGTGATAATGACTGGTTTGGGCATTATGACTGTGACGTCAATGGAACTAAGTTATGTCATCAATACTGGTATGGCCCTGGTTGTAAAACATACTGCAAGGCACAGAATAGTTCCCTTACTGGACACTATGAGTGCCGGGACGATGGTGCTCTCCTGTGCCTCGAAAATTGGTACGGGACTAAATGTTTGAGGTATTGCAAAGGGCAGGAAAGTGACCATGGACATTATCGCTGCAGTGCTGCTGGAGACGTAATCTGTTTGGAGAACTGGTATGGAGAAAATTGTACTGTTCATTGCGAGCCACGTGACAATGCCCAGGGACATTATACTTGTGACTCACGGACGGGTCAGGAAGTGTGCATGGAGGGGTGGACTGGGACTAACTGTAAGGACGGTAAGCACATTTCATTAGAGCTTTTTATTATTGTATAATATCATTATGTTTATAGAGTCAGGGGCGGATCTAGGGGATGTCTCTAGTGGCACCGGACACCCCCGGACACCCCCGCCGCAACTACCCCTATTTTATTTAAGACATTTAGGGACCGAATACCCCCTAACACCATAAGAGCCCTTCATTTGCATCTGGATCTGCTCCAACACTATGTCCATAAAATAAAGTTAAATTGCATGCTACTATATCGTATAGTATTCATATGATTTATGTTGTAAGAACAGTATATAAACCTTTAAAACTGTAAAGTTGAGTTCTCCACCCAGTAACAGATTGACTTGTTATTTTTCAGAAATTCTAATTATCGAGCCAACAAATTCATCAAGAACTGAACAACCGCCAAAAGAAAGTGGGGACAGACAAGCGAGGACAGCATCCACACTTAACGAACTGTCACTGGCGTTGATCCTTGGTGGGTCCTTGCTCTTCATATGCATCACAGTTGGATCGGCTATTATAATATGCAGGTAAAGAGATGAAATATCATGATATTTTGGTAATAAAATCTTTAGGTAGATTTTACCACAATTTGTATGAAGCGATGTGATAGAAAGTGCACGGCTTTCGGTGGTTAGTGTGCGTCTTTCGGAGCGAAAGGTCCAGTGGCCTCACCCTTGAATAGCTTTAATTAAGCAATAGAAGCCAGTTCCTATGACTCTACCGGTGAAATAGAGCACGCGGGATGTTGGGAGAAACACGAGAAAAGTTATAAAATCACGAGCTGAAAGCGAGTGATTTTATAACTTTTTCGAGTGTTTCTAACAACATCCCAAGTGCTCTATTTCACTGGTAGAGTCATAGGAACTGGCTTCTATTGCTTTTATAATATAGCAATGCTGGTTTTCCGTAAAAACGTAGTTTTATTTGCTGATTAAAATTGTAATTCTCAAAACTAACACTAGTGCCCAATGAACCAATCACAATCAGTGTACTATTGAGCAATCTTGACCAAAAAGGACCAAGGTGGCGACCAAGGTGCTGTTCACTTTCTTCCCGGGTCTTTTTGCTAGCTAAAAAGAAGGAATTTCATTTATAAAACCGTTAAAACATAGCTTTGGTTGACTTCTGTGGCTAAAAACAAAAACCTTTAGCTGAACTCTTGCATGAGACTGACATATATACAGCAATTCAAGCGAATTTGAGTGGTGAAAGCCGTGCCGACTGACAGCAATTTATCACACTGAGAAAAAAACAGTTTGAACAAGACAAGCTTGCTGTGTACAACGTTTTGAAGTTAAAAAGAACAAAGACCACATCTACAAGATTACTTAGGCTGCTGAAAGTATGTATTTATTTACTTTTAATAAAACGTTTGCAGGTTTAAGATTTATAAGTTTCTGTTTTCATTTTGACGAGACAATTGAAAGATAATTGTAAATCTGCCTTTTTGTTCACATTGCTTGTTTTCAAACATGGTTTATTTATAAGAATAAAAAACTTGAAAGCACATTTATAATTCTGTAATTGATTGTGTGTTTGTTTGTTTGTTTTTATAAAACAAAATATAATATTTTGCCGTCGATAAATTCAACGAACATGCAAGTTATTTGTTCAAGATTAATCGAGTTCAATTGCAAAAAAATTTCACTTATTCACTATGAAATTATCTTCATATGTCAAGGCTAAAATGAAGTAAAAATTATTGCCACTTTGAAACGCTGTTTTCCTTTTGTTTTTGTTTGCTTTGATCAAATTCAACTTTTGACTTCCAACTTTACAGTTTGTCTAAAGGCGGCGTATTTTCAAAGCCATGTCTCTGATTTTTGTCGCCTTTGAATTGCATTTCATTGCACCGTAGGCTTCAGGGTTTAGGTTACCAGAACGTTCACAAGATGGAAAGTCTTTTTACATTTTAATAGCCGTTTTTAGTAGATGTAGTAGCTTATAACAGAACAACTCTTATTAAAATTGTGAGCTGTCAATCAAAAACCATGTCTCTACCGGTGAAATAGAGCATAGCTTTTTTGAGTGAATCAACCAATCAGAGCTTACGTACTATCTAAGCTATATTATAAATAACAATAAAGCTAAGTATAATAGATAGATAGAGGGGGAGGGGGGGGGGGGTGGAGGTTGCACCGTCGGCTTCCTGGTTGATCAGCTTCTAGCTGAACGAACCACCGGTCGACGCTAAATATTAGTGCCTTTCAAAGCTAGAGTACAAACACTAAAAGTGTGCAATACTTTGTACTATTTACCACTAAATAGTGTTGATTAAACAATAAAGAACAAAAGAATTTGCATAATTTAGTAGTATTTAGTGGTATTTATGTTGCACACTTTTAGTGTTTGTACTGTAGTGTACTCAAAATTACTGTAACATAATTGTTTAGTATAAAAACATATAACTTATAGAAATAATAACATATAGAGGGAAAAAAGCCATGGATGCACCGGCATATGCATACGCACTTTTAAAATATATTGTGATGTAATGGAATTTATAATGGTACAGACGATTGTGGCAATAGGCAATATATATATACAACAATGACGGGTAATATAAATATGATGAAATGTTGTTGATGATGATGGTTATGATGACGATTTACACTGCTAACCAGGGAATTTGTCTCGCTCTTCTGCGGAGGAGTTTTTCTAGCAGGGTAAAGACGATTATGATGATTGGGATGATGTTGACGAAGATATTTACGATGTACATATTTCGTTTTAGCCGACGACAGACCAAGCGACCATCCCCTCACTTTCCATACCACAGATACAAGAACACATCAACGGAGGGTTCTTTACAACGAACAGATATTGTGCGCGAACCCAAGGAACTCGACCCTGATGCGAAAGAAAAGCGCCAGAGTAGAATACCAAATTTGCTGTCCCAATATGATGACAGCGCAACTAAAGACCTGAAAAAAGATGTAGTTATCAATTTACAAGAAGTCTCGTGGTAAGTTTAGGAACCATGCTTATTGTTTTACTTAACCTTGTCCCAAGGGCTTTCTCCCTCGCCATTTTCATATTGACCGCGCGCTATGATATATATATATAGATGATATAGACAAGTAAATAAAGAACATAGCTTTGTAATTGTAGAATTCCATATCTATCCGGATCTGTCCATCGACATTTATCTATTCATGGATAAGCCATTCATTTATTGATTCTTTTATTAATTAATTAATATTCCATCTATTTTATCCATCCATTAATTCAATAATCAATCATTAATTGATTGAGCCACAACCTCAAAGAGTCTTTCATCAATTCAGCCAGCAATAGTTCCCTTAACAGTTCCCTGCGCCATCTTGAAAGGTGCCAGGCCTTTGCATCGAAGTAAGACGAACGTTGAGCTTGCAATGATAGAGACCTTTTAACACCTTGCGGAACAATTATTCACGTGTCTCTATCATTCCAAGCTCAATGTTCGTCTCGCTTCGATGCAAAGGCCCGGCTACCTTTCAAGATGGCGCAGGGAACTGTGAATGGGACTATTATACGATTTCCAGTTAAATATTTCTTCTTTTGTATATTCTTTAAGTAAAAGAGATTTAGAGAACTTATTTAAAATAAAGACTAACGCAAAAAATCGAAACATCGGATTTTTGCGTTAGTCTTTATTTTGTATATTCATTTATTCAATTAGTCAGTTATATAATTACAATCACCTTTCCCAAGGTGATATTCTTTAACCTTTCTAATGTATATTCTTTTATTTTTTCATTCTCAGGAACCAAGACGGGTCACGTAACGTTGACGATAAATTAGTTATGTTCAACAATCCATTATTTGTAGAAAGACACGATGTAGACCCTAATCCCGCACCTGACCCGCGGGTCGACCCGAAGACTGGCCTACGGGATAATAGTGATTGGGTTGCTATATTTGATTCGTATACTTTTGAACACGACTGCTGATTGGTGCATGGTAGATCAATTCGTTAGACCAACCTTGCTCCCAGGACCTTCAACCAAAAACGAAAGATCCTGGGAACGAGGTTACCAATCTCGTACCCAGAGCCTGCGTTCCTCTTGGCCAGCGCCGCCGAGTAACCAGAGCTCTGTGCAGGCCAAGGGTAACGTAGGATCTGGGTACGAGATTGACTTGAAAGATTTAAAGTGGAATTAGAAGTTGCGTAATTTCTCTGTACATATTCATTCCCGCTCTTTAATTCTTGATTTCTAAAATTGCTGCATTAATTGCGACCTCGCGATCTAACTTTGGTGTAGCGTGCGTTGCAGTCGATCTACGAGCTTCCTAGCAACCCCGCAGTCGACTGCAACGCAGGCTAACATTGGTAATTTCTGACCTGTCCAATATCCTTGGGGGCGAAGCTTACACAAACTCTTCCATTCATTGGCTGTTTGGATACACTGATTGATGGGTCATGATCAGATAATTGAATCCTAAATCAAAACGAAATTCACAATTTGCTGTTAGCGATGCATCGATTTAAGATATAACACACGTACGAAAAACCTTATTAGAAGGTTGCAATTTCTAAAACAAAAGTGCCAGCTAATAAAAATTTATTAGTGAGGGTGGGGAGGGGTTGATGATAGTACCAGTAGGACTAGATAAGATGTGAAGGCACATGCGAAATAAAATTAAAGGGCATAGATTGAAAATAATTTGCTATAGATGTAGATTTATTGATGTATGGATATTCCACTAACGATATGTAAATATATACACCTAATTGCAAGAAGGTTAATTGTCTCATGAAAAAAGAACGTACATTCGGTAAGAAAAGAATAACAAAAGAAATAGTTCAGTTTGAATGATCTTCTTTTGTATTTTAATTAATTCATTTCCCACTAAATTACACAAGTCAGGACAACGTTCTTGCAATTGTCCATCATTGTCATACTGATTTTGTGTACTCTTTACTCTGGTATAGGGTGAGGTTAACGATAGTACCCGTAGGTCTAGATAAGATTTGAACAAATAAAATGCGAAATAAAATGAAAGAACATATATTTTAAATTATTTGCTATATATGTAGATTTATTGATGTATATGGATCGGATAATTTGATTCCACTAATTATATGTAAATATATACAATTGTTATAAAGATTTTGTGCACTCTTTACTCTGTACATACACCTATTTCAAAAATCGTTGTCGCAAACAATTAAAGCCACAGTCCACGCTCTGAAGCCTGCAAAGTTTGTCAGTATTTCTTCTCTTGTTATCGATTTATTCATAGCATATTTTGGTTGTACGTGTTTGTATTATATGACCATAACAAGTTGTTGTTGTGGTAGATATAAATATAAATATTTTCTTTAAAAAACGTGCAATAAATCACAAATTAATTAAGTCCATGTAACCGATATCCTTTGCAGGCTTTAGAATGTGGACTGTAGCTCCGGCTGCGACAACGATTTTTGAAATATAGGTGTATATGAAACTGGTCAGTATGTTATTAAACGTTCTCTCTAATAAACGTGCAGTTGTATATATTTGTATCTTTTGGGTCACGTTTATTCTAGAATGCTAAACCCAAGTGCCCCACCCACACTTAAATTATCCAAATGGGTTTTGTAAACAGATTTATCAAGGGGTTTCAATCTACTGTTAACAGGTTTAGCTCATTTCTTATCGACAATGCAAACATAGAGCCACGCAAATTAGACCAAGACCGATGCTTATAATAATTATGCTCTTTTTAGTAGACTGATTCGACAATTTGGACCAGTTCTTTGAGTACGTTAGACAAATCAAGCAACGAATGCGGAGGGAAGTAAGAAGAGGGAAAAAAGGAAGATAGAAAAATAAGGAGAAAAATGCGAAGGAAGAAATGACCAAACAACTAAATGGATAGATGTATGGACGAATGAGTGAATGAATGAGTAAATGGATAAATGGGTGAAGAATGAATAGATATAAAGCGGAAGGAGTACAATAACACAAGATCAAAAATAGGTTAACAAATTTAGAGGAAAGGTAACTTGAAAGGAAGGAAGTAAAAAAATGACGATTTAAAATAAACAAGTTAATCCGTTGCGTTGCTCAATCACCTCGCTGCATACTTCCTGATTGATCAATTAATCCTTGTCATGTGTCAGTTGGTTCCGCTTGGGGCTAGATATCGGTTTCATCGCGTCATCTCCAAAACCATGCATCAAGTTGACTCTTAGCTGACCTTCACATCAAGCCTTCATAGCACGAATTGCTAGTGCAAGATGAATCGCGTTTTGCTTATCGTTGGTCTCTGGCTTCTTAGTATACTTACAGTAAGTACTTTGAGTTTAAATGGGTTGGAATTTAAATGTTTGTGGTAAAGATTGTCATAATTGATTGATTGATTAACGCTGTGACGTATTTAGGCATTGAAAAATATTATGTCATCACACACACTACAAAAATGACCGACTAAGTACTGGTTACTGAAAGAACTCAGTTAAAAAAAATTGATGCATCCGCAGTTACACCACTTCCACTTGAGCACTATACTAATTGCTTAGATTACTTGTGAATTGACACGATTAATTCTAAGGAATCCAGAACAAAATTGAATTTAAAGCGAAGAATCTGCGCAACCAAAAGCCCAAAAGTATTTTAGAAAACATAATAACATGTAGTTGATCTTTCTTTTTGTAGTTTGAAGTCGAGGGACGAGGGCATGTATCCGTAACTTTCAAGCGATATCGCAACCCTACCGGTCGTAAATGGAACGGCAAATGCTGCGACGTTCATCTCTGGGGTCGTCGATGTAGAATCAAATGTAATACGTACTTCAAGATCTGTCTGTCCAACTCAGCTAATCGTAATTCCTTAAGTGGATGTTCATTGGCTAATATAAAGACTTCCAAGATGGGACACAATGATATCTACATGCATTTTTCTATCAAAAGGGCCTTTACTTCATTCTCTGTAAGTTTAATTTATAAATGCGCACGATTTTTAACTCCGTGGATTGCAAAACCGCGAGTTAATAAATAAAAGCGTCACTCGTGTGCAACGCGCACGCATTCGCCATTCAGCTTATAATCAAAAAGAGATTTCTCTAGATAATACAATTCTGCATTCAGTACATTCATTCCTTTATTTATTGGTGTAACTAATTGATCATTTATTCAGTTCATACATTTATAAATTATAGGTAATATAATTAAATTTGTAACACCGTAAAAAATGTTGACTCAACCTTATGCCGTTTCGAGCTTTAGCCCTTCGTCGGAGTAAAAGCTTTTACTCCGACAGGGTTCATGCTACTCCTTAAACTCCTTGAAAACTCCTTAGATTTGATTTATGTTTTTAAGGGCACTTGAAAAGCCCTTGAATTTAATTTTGGTTCGACTGTTTATCAATACTTCTTATATTAATTGTTCCAAGGGCAAACTTGGTCTTTACATAGAAGTATGGGACTGGGATGCTATCACAGCAGATGACCTCATCGACAAGCTGTCAGTTACTTTACCCGTTAGTCAACCTAGTTCTAACGGCTACCAATCGCGCATGTATTCTCGAACACTTCGTGGTAGACGCTCAAGCCTCGAAGTACAGATGAAAGTCTACTGTGAGAATAATTACTATGGTGATCGATGTACCAAGTACTGTCGAAAGTCACACAGCAAGGTTGGTCATTACTATTGTGACAATGACGGCAACAAAGTATGTTATAATCGTTGGTATGGTAACGAATGTAGAAAACAGTGCGTGGAACATGATGATGGTGTGCGTGGTCACTTTAGGTGTGATTCTTCTGGAAATAGGTAAGATGTTTTGTTTATGTGGTGGTGGTGTGACTACATATGACCATAATGATGACATTTGTGGTGTGATTCTTCTGGAAATAGGTACGCTTTCTATTTATGGTGGTGGTGATGATGGTGGGGTATATAATGATGATAATAATGATGTGTTTACGGTTTTGATATCAACAATATTGCATGAGGATGTTTATGAAGATGGTGGGGGTGGTGGTTGTGGTGATGCATGTTTACGGTATAGTGGTGGTAATTAATGTCGGTGCAGTTAATTGTTGTGGTTAATGTTGTTGAAGATGATGTTAATGGTCGCAATGATGATGACAATGATAAATATGATGGTGATGATATCTTTAATAAAGCTAACTATGAGTCTACAAATAATTATAAGAATCTACATTCTAACAATAGGTAATTATACCAATGATAATGATGATAAGATTGACGTGATTACAATCATCAACAGGTACTGTCGACCAGGATGGTATGGTGGAGACTGCAAGAAGCATTGTATCTCTTATGACAATGACATAAATGGCCATTATGTATGCAATTCCCATGGCAACAAAATATGCCGCACCAACTGGTATGGAAAACACTGCAAGACTTTATGTCAAAGAAACAGTACAAGTCACTACATATGCGACAAAAATGGTACTAAAGTCTGCCTGGACAATTGGTATGGTCATTCCTGTAAAAAGTATTGCATAGAAGGTCCCAACACAAGATGTGATGTGAATGGTACCAAAATATGCCACACCAACTGGTATGGAAAACACTGCAAGACTTTATGTCAAAGAAACAGTACAAGTCACTACATATGCGACAAAAATGGTACTAAAGTCTGCCTGGACAATTGGTATGGTCATTCCTGTAAAAAGTATTGCATAGAAGGTCCCAACACAAGATGTGATGTGAATGGTACCAAAATATGCCACACCAACTGGTATGGAAAACACTGCAAGACTTTATGTCAAAGAAACAGTACAAGTCACTACATATGCGACAAAAATGGTACTAAAGTCTGCCTGGACAATTGGTATGGTCATTCCTGTAAAAAGTATTGCATAGAAGGTCCCAACACAAGATGTGATGTGAATGGTACCAAACATTGCTTACAAGGGTGGTATGGGGAGTATTGTCATAACCACTGCGTGGATAGTGATGATGATGTAAATGGACATTTTACATGTAGCTCCAATGGTACCAAGATATGCCTTCCACATTGGGATGATCCTGACTGCAAGGTAAAAGTTTTGTTACAGTGTGAATCGAAAAAATGTGGGCACCCAGAAATACTTTAGAAATCGTTTATTGTTCGTCGAACAACTCACAAACAACTCTAATTACAAAAGGTTTATCATACTGCACATCAGTCAAACGTCTTGCGGTGATATAGTTGTTTCTGATTTGTTCAGCAAATGATAAACGATTTCTGAAATATTTTTTATGAATCCCAGACATGTGCGCTATATAAATATATATATATTATTATTATTATCATGATCATTATTTTTGATATCATCATAATGATCCTCCTAATCATTATCATCGTCACACCCTTATTTCCTTTCCAGACATGCCAGGAAGGGTATCTACCACCCAGCTGTAAACCGCCATGCATACCTAAAAGCAACCCACAAGATGGACACTATACTTGTGACAAGACCAACAACAAAAGATGCCGTATGTGGTGGTTCGGCGAAACCTGTAAAACATACTGTGTACCCCGCAATGATGCAATCAATGGGCATTATTCTTGTGACTCTGTAGGAAGAAAGCAATGTATTCTGGGATGGGCTGGCTTAAATTGTACTATTCCTTGCTTTTTGGATGGTGTTGACAGTGAAGATTGTGATGAATATAATAAAGTATGCACAAATGGATCTTTGTCGGCAAGTTGCAACCAATGTTTGCCGGGTTACTATGGAAACAACTGCTCCCTCAGCTGTCTTCGCCCCGACTCTGACAATACTGGAAACATAATCTGCAACTCAAATGGGAAAGGAATGTGTGGGAAATGGTGGAATGGGAAGAAATGTGACACGCACTGCATCCCGCATGATGATGATGTTAATGGTCATTATATCTGTGGTATAAACGGCAGAAAGATATGTTTATTTGGATGGGGTGGTCCTGTTTGTAAAACAACTTACAGTCTGTTTGGTGCTCCGCAATAGAGAGGGTTTAAAATACCCCTGTAAAACAGACTGTAGCATAGTGTTTTTACATTCACATGCATGAATGCATTGATTTAAAACAATCCTAAACTACACAACAAAACAAAACACAGCACAATCATCAAACATTTTAAAATTCTGCTTGGCATTCCACTATATTGTTTATAAAACCCCAGGCCTATAAAAGGGTCCTGACGACACTCAACATGGCCCAAACAAGTGGTGACATACATTTTTATTAATTAAAAGCCAACACCTGACATCAAATTTTTTGAAAAAATAGTGCCAGTGAAATACATGTATACAAATTATGTACTGGTCAGTTGTTTTAGGTTAGTAACATTTGTTAGAGTGGAAAAAGCAAATTTATAGCCCTTTATAGGCACCATAACAGAGACTGTAGTGTATTTAGCTGCTAGTATTATTACATTCTAATTCTTTTGTTTAACATGACTTGAATGAATAAATGTGTTGAGATTGCAAGCCAACACAACCTCATAATTAGATAAGATTTGACATGAGTCTTTAATACAAAAGATCCAAAAGTAATAAAAGCATCAATTCTGTAGATGCTTTTTATAATAATTTAACAAATACTGTCATTAACATTACTGTTTTTAGTCTATTTGTCTTTTTTTAGTCTCCTGCAAAGCTATGTCATGCACAGGGAGCCCACTCTAAGAGACTCACGGATGATTGGTTTACTCCACGTTTGTGTGTCAAGATTAAATATTAATTAGATAGTTTTGTCTTCAATAAAATTCCTTCAAAACACAAATGTCTCCTATTTTTCTGCAATAATACAAGTTTTGGATGATCATTTAATGTCCCTATATGAACATTTCTTCGAAATTTCAATTTCAATCACCTCGCTGCATACTTCCTGATTGATCAATCAATCCTTGTCATGTGTCAGTTGGTTCCGCTGGGGGCTAGATATCGGTTTCATTGCGTCATCTCCAAAACCATGCATCAAGTTGACTCTTAGCTGACCTTCACATCAAGCCTTCATAGCACGAATTGCTAGTGCAAGATGAATCGCGTTTTGCTTATCGTTGGTCTCTGGCTTCTTTGTATACTTACAGTAAGTACTTTAAGTTTAAATGGTTTGGAATTTAAATGTTTGCGGTAAAGATTTTCATGATTGATTGATTGATTAACGCTGTGACGTATTTAGGCACGGAAAAAATATTATGTCATCACACACACTACAAAAATGGCCGACTACTGGTGGCTGAAAGAACTCAGTTAAAAAAAATTGATGCATCCGCAGTTACACCACTTCCACTTGAGCTCTATACTAATTGCTTAGATTACTTGTGACTTGATATCTTTAATTCTAATTAAAGGAATCTAGAACAAAATTGAATTTTTAAAAAGCGAAGAATCTGCGTAACCAGATCCAACCAAAAGCCCAAGAGTATTTTAGAAAAGTTGATCTTTCTTTTTGTAGTTTGAAGTCGAGGGACGCGGCCATGTATCCGTAACTTTCAAGCGATATCGCAACCCTACCGGTCGTAAATGGAACGGCAAATGCTGCGACGTTCAACTCTGGGGTCGTCGATGCAGAAGCAAATGTAATACGTACTTCAAGATCTGTCTGTCCAACTCAGCTCATCGTAATTCCTTAAGTGGATGTTCATTGGCTAATATAAAGACTTCCAAGATGGGACACAATGATATCTACATGCATTTTTCTATCAAAAGGGCCTTTACTTCATTCTCTGTAAGTTTAATTTATAAATGCGCACGATTTTTAACTTGTGGATTGCAAAACCGCGAGTTAATAAATAAAAGCGTCACTCGTGTGCAACGCGCACGCATTCGCCATTCGGAAATTCATAAACACTTCAGCTTATCATTAAAGAGATTTCTCTAGATAATACAATACAGCGGAGATGATGTACAAATTCTGCATTCAGCTCATTCATTCCTTTATTTATTGGTGAAACTAATTGATCATTTATTCAGTTCATACATTTATAAATTATAGGTAATATAATTAAATTTGTAACACCGTAAAAAATGTTGACTCAACTTTATGCCGTTTCGAGCTTTAGCCCTTCGTCGGAGTAAAAGGTTTTACTCCGACGAAGGGTACATTTTTACGATGTTTAAAATTTCATTCTATTACCTGTCATTATATCAAACACCGACGCAGCCTATACTAGTTTACTCGCTAGTTTCATTCTATTATCTGTCATTTATATCAAACACCGACGCAGCCTATACTAGTTTACTCGCTAGTTTCATTCTATTACCTGTCATTTATATCAAACACCGACGCAGCCTATACTGGTGTACTCGCTAGTTTCATTCTATTACCTATCGTTTATATAATCAAACACCGACGCAGCCTATACTAGTTTACTCTCTAGTTTCATTATATTACCTATCGTTTATATAATCAAACACCGACGCAGCCTATACTAGTTTACTCGCTAGTTTCATTATATTACCTATCGTTTATATAATCAAACACCGACGCAGCCTATACTAGTTTACTCGCTAGTTTCATTCTATTACCTATATCATTTATATAAAACACCGTCGCAGCCTATACTAGTTTACTCGCTAGTTTCATTCTATTATCTGTCATTTATATCAAACACCGACGCAGCCTATACTAGTTTACTCGCTAGTTTCCATTCATAAATTGATCAAGGGCTTGCATTCTTTTTCAGTTCATTTTTCATCTTCCTTGTTATGCATTTATTTGTTCATTCATTCATCAACTTATTCATTCATATACGTCCGTTCATTCATCAACACCACTTAATCATTAACTCATACACCCAGTGGTTCATTCAATTTCTTCTTTTATTCAAACATGATTGGTTTCGACTGTTTCTCAATACTTCTTATATTAATTGTTTCAAGGGCAAACTTGGTCTTTACATAGAAGTATGGGACTGGGATGCTATCACAGCAGATGACCTCATCGACAAGCTGTCAGTTACTTTACCCGTTAGTCAACCTAGTTCTAACGGCTACCAATCGCACGTGTATTCTCGAACACTTCGTGGTAGACGCTCAAGCCTCGAAGTACAGATGAAAGTCTACTGTGAGAATAATTACTATGGTGATCGATGTACCAAGTACTGTCGAAAGTCACACAGCAAGTTTGGTCATTACTATTGTGATAATGACGGCAACAAAGTATGTTATAATCGTTGGTATGGTAACGAGTGTAAAAAACAGTGCGTGGAACATGATGATGGTGTGCGTGGTCACTTTAGGTGTGATTCCTCTGGAAATAGGTAAGATGTTTTGTTTATGTGGTGGTGGTGTGGCTACATATGACCATAATGATGACATTTGTGGTGTGATTCTTCTTGAAATAGGTACGCTTTTTATTTATGGTGGTGGTGATGATGGCAGCGCCGGGGTATATAATGATGATAATAATGATGTGTTTACGGTTTTGATATCAACAATATTGCATGAGGATGTTTATGAAGATGGTGGGGGTGGTGGTTGTGGTGATGCATGTTTACGGTAGTAGTGATAATTAATGTTGGTGCAGTTAATTGTTGTGGTTAATGATGGTTAGTGATGATGTTGTTGAAGATGATGTTAATGGTCGCAATGATGATGACAATGATTAATATGATGATGATATCTTTAATAAAGCTAACTATGAGTCTACAAATAATTATAAGAATCTACATTCTAACAATAGGTAATTATACCAATGATAATGATAAGATTGACATGATTACAATCATCAACAGGTACTGTCGACCAGGATGGTATGGGGGAGACTGCAAGAAGCATTGTATCTCTTATGACAATGACATAAATGGCCATTATGTATGCAATTCCCATGGCAACAAAATATGCCGCACCAACTGGTATGGAAAACACTGCAAGACTTTATGTCAAAGAAACAGTACAAGTCACTACATATGCGACAAAAATGGTACTAAAGTCTGCCTGGACAATTGGTATGGTCATTCCTGTAAAAAGTATTGCATAGAAGGTCCCAACACAAGATGTGATGTGAATGGTACCAAACATTGCTTACAAGGGTGGTATGGGGAGTATTGTCATAACCACTGCGTGGATAGTGATGATGATGTAAATGGACATTTTACATGTAGCTCCAATGGTACCAAAATATGCCTTCCACATTGGGATGATCCTGATTGCAAGGTAAAAGTTTTGTTACAGTGTGAATCGAAAAAATGTGGGCACCCAGAAATACTTTAGAAATCGTTTGTTGTTCCTCAAACAACTCACAAACAACTCTAATTACAAAAGGTTTATCATACTGCACATCAGTCAAACGTCTTGTGGTGATATAGTTGTTTCTGAGTTGTTCAGCAAATGATAAACGATTTCTAAAATATTTTGTATGAATCCCAGACATGTGCGCTATATAAATATATATATATATATTATTATTATCATGATCATTATTTTTGATATCATCATAATGATCCTCCTAATCATTATCATCGTCACACCCTTATTTCCTTTCCAGACATGCCAGGAAGGGTATCTACCACCCAACTGTAAACCGCCATGCATACCTAAAAGCAACCCACAAGATGGACACTATACTTGTGACAAGACCAACAACAAAAGATGCCGTATGTGGTGGTTCGGCGAAACCTGTAAAACATACTGTGTACCCCGCAATGATGCAATCAATGGGCATTATTCTTGTGACTCTGTAGGAAGAAAGCAATGTATTCTGGGATGGGCTGGCTTAAATTGTACTATTCCTTGCTTTTTGGATGGTGTTGACAGTGAAGATTGTGATGAATATAATAAAGTATGCACAAATGGATCTTTGTCGGCAAGTTGCAACCAATGTTTGCCGGGTTACTATGGAAACAACTGCTCCCTCAGCTGTCTTCGCCCTGACTCTGACAATACTGGAAACATAATCTGCAACTCAAATGGGAAAGGAATGTGTGGGAAATGGTGGAATGGGAAGAAATGTGACACGCACTGCATCCCGCATGATGATGACGTTAATGGTCATTATATCTGTGGTATGAACGGCAGAAAGATATGTTTATTTGGATGGGGTGGTCCTGTTTGTAAAACAACTTACAGTCTGATTGGTGCTCCGCAATAGAGAGGGTTTAAAATACCCCTGTAAAAACAGACTGTAGCATAGTGTTTTTACATTCACATGCATGAATGCATTGATTTAAAACAATCCTAAACTACACAACAAAACAAAACACAGCACAATCATCAAACATTTTAAAATTCTGCTTGGCATTCCACAATATTGTTTATAAAACCCCAGGCCTATAAAAGGGTCCTGACGACACTCAACATGGCCCCAAAAAGTGGTGACATACATTTTTATTAATTAAAAGCCAACACCTGACATCAAATTTTTTGAAAAAATAGTGCCAGTGAAATACATGTATACAAATTATGTACTGGTATTTGTTTTAGGTTAGTGTGGAAAAAGCAAATTTATAGCCCTTTATAGGCAGCATAACAGAGACTGTAGTGTATTTAGCTGCTAGTATTATTACATTCTAATTCTTTTGTTTAACATGACTTGAATGAATAAATGTGTTGAGATTGCAAGCCAAGACAACCATCATTCAGTCTACACCATCGCCTGATGAAGACTAGCAGATTGCAGTCGAAACGTCGCGGTATTTCTACCAATGACCTCAATCGTGAGACAATTGATTAAGTATCCTTTTAATTTAACATTACTGTTTTTAGTCTATTTGTCTTTTTTTAGTCTCCTGCAAAGCTATGTCATGCACAGGGAGCCCACTCTCAGAGACTCACGGATGATTGGTTTACTCCACGTTTGTGTGTCAAGATTAAATATTAATTAGATAGTTTTGTCTTCAATAAAATTCCTTCAAAACACAAATGTCTCCTATTTTTCTGCAATAATACATGTTTTGGATGATCATTTAATGTCCCTATATGAACATTTCTTCGAAATTTTCAGGATGACATGAGATTCAGTTGAATACTTAAAGGCTTATAGAAAAATAGGAGACATTTGTGTTTTGAAGGAATTTTATTGAAGACAAAACTATCTAATTAATATTCAATCTTGACACACAAACGTGGCCGTAAACCGATCATCTGTGAGTCTCTGAGAGTGGGCTCCCTGTGTGTCATGTAGTGCAAAAAGAACAAAAACTGTAGCTGAATAGGAGACCATACTATATCTTGTGTCAATAAAAATGTTTAAGAAAAAGTGGCTGTTCTTGTTTTGTGTTTAAATTCAATACATATATTGCACAAAAAGAGTCATCATAGGGTGCAAACAGTTAGCTCATATCCTTGAAGCATATATTTTGTACTATTTATCTATTTATATTTTTCCAATTATATGCTGTTTGCACTCTAAATAGACTATAATTATGTGTCAAATACCACAAAAATCTTTACAAATAATTTATCCATTTAAATATGGACCAAAGCTAAAAAATTCTCCACCACAACCATATTTTTCCACTGCAATTGTTTCCTGGGAAACACTGGCACAGTAACATGTAAAATAAATTGGATAGTTATCATACATGTTGTGGCAATCATTTTGTAAGAAACAGAGTTTGTTTCAATCATTCTTGATGGATCTGAGCAGCATAGAGATGACTTGTATGAAATGTCATAAGTTTACTTTATACTGTTGTTTTAGTTGATGTTTCTGTCTTGTCTTTTACTTCGTCAACTTCTGACAATAGTTGTGAAATCCTTTGCTGTTGGTAAGAGGAGAAAAGAGATCAAAGATTTGCAAGATCATAGCTAGTATCTATTTTTGCTGCTGCATTATTAAATTATGTATTACATATAATTTTAATTACTTACAATTTTATTTGTGTTTGTTCTTGTTGGGACAAATCTGTTTTTATTTATTTATTTATTTATTTTTTCATGATGTAAAGTTTACATATTTTCTTCTCACTCACACACAATGTTCATTCTATTAAACACATTGTCATAGATGATTGATGCAATAATTACAATATGTATATAACAGGTTCCCATTTAAATCTGTACTTTCCATTTAAATCTGTACTTATGCAAATTTTGTTGATGTGTGCTAAACACACAGATCAACCAATCAGAGAAGTTCACTTCAGAAATAATATACTCTGATTGGTTGATCTGTGTGTTTAGCACAGATCAACACAATTTGCATAAGTACAGATTTAAATGGGAAAGTACAGATTTAAATGGCAACCTGTTATATGCTAATACAACAAACCACAACATCAAAATACAATATGCTACATTGTGTCAAGGTTATGTGACATTAAGTATAAAATGTCCTAATGTCCCTCTATATATTTAATATAAGCTCTTAGAACATTTAGTGAATCAGCGCTATATAAATACAACTATTATAATTATTAAGTATACAAACTGAAGAGAAGCTTTCTGGGTTTGAAAAAACCTTGTTTCACACAAGAGTATAAACCACCCAGGGTACCAGCAAAATTGCTGGGGTAAAGTTAGGATAGGAGTAGTAGCTACTATGGTTGGTTGCCTACAACTGAGGACCGTATTAACATGGTGGATAATGGATGTAACTTACAGCAACATCTAGTCTGCTTTGCATTCGTCTTCTTCTCCTTGCTGTTTGAGGTGCTGGTCTGCCATCTGTTTCAATCATTTATTACAAAATTACATTGAATTTTATCAACAAACTTTGTAAAACAGCTGGTTATATTATATGATTATACATTATTATTATTATTATTATTATTATTATTATTATTATTATTATTATTATTATTATTATTATTATTATTATTATTATTATTATTATTATTATTATTTATTATTATGATTATATGATTATATAGACACTCGAATTCCATATGAGGTGATTATATAATTTGTGCCCTTAGGATACAGACACTCTTATTTACAGAAAAAATTTATTTAGCTCCAGAATACCCAGCCACTATTTAAATTCATGTAGCGGCACTCTTTGAAAATGATGCCACAAAAACAATAGATGCTATTATTATTTATTTATTATTATTATTATTTATTGCTATTAATTTTTTCGTGGTCGTTTCTAGAAGTATAATAGGTGCTGAAGATGACTTCGATATTGCAAACACAATTAACTGAACCAAACATTATTTTTGTAGGGTGGTATAGGGTTAGCGTTGCAAACAAAATGATGTCACAAGGCCTAGTCAACGGTCATTTTTCAAGGCATATAGCACAATTTCAAAACAAAAATAGCGCTTTTAAATATGTTTTCATTAATCTCATGCTATATGCTTTGAAAAATGCCTTCAGTGCCCGACCAAATGAACATGTGACTAGGCCTTGTGATGTCATTTTGTTTGCAATGCTTGCCCTATACCACCATATAAAATGGTTCTTGGTTCTTTTAATCGTGGTCGATATCGGAATCGTATTTAGCACCTATTCTTCTTCTAGAAACGACCACAAAAAATTTCATGTCATATGCACTTTAAGTCAAGCCAGAGAATATGTTCACTGATTTACAGACAAGACAACACAAAGAGAATTACTACATGCCCTATATGCTACCAGTTATTCTTACCGGCATATGACCAATCGGGTTGGTCTGTCAGTGGTCCATATCTAATACCATCAGGTGCCTGGCCTTTGCTACAAAGCAATGAATGATAAATGAAATGAAGCAGACAGAGTAAGAACAGTATAAGAGACATTTATAATTTAAAAACTTTTGCACAATTATAATTGTTTCTTATAGAAAATGCAGTGGCTATTCGTATGTCAACCGTATGCCAACTTGTATTTTCTATTTGTACTAGAGCTGAACTATATGTAGGCTCAGTTCCCAGCAGTGGTGGCTTTGTATGCCCACAATACTCTGCCAACGATCGCAGGTACACAAAGCCATCACTGCTGAGGACTGACCCTAGGTCTTGGTCAGGCAAACGTTAGACAGTTGTCTAGTGAACGTTTTCCTTTGATCGTGGAAACAATGTTGTTTCAGTTGAAAGTGGATTCATTTCCACAAAATAGTGTCAAGTTTTACTAAAATGTTGATAAATTATCAATGGCCTAATGGAGTTTTCCTACTCAAAATTCATAAAACAATTTCTAGTCATTTTCCAAGTGTTTTACAATTGGCCAACCTAGACAGAAAGTTTGGTATTTCAAACACACTACAGTAGTTAGTGAACGTCTGGAAAAAAACTCAGCGCGCGGCTTAGCTGTTAATATTACAAAATGTTTGGATAATAAAATATCTTAAGTGATGTTATGAGAAATTGATTAATCTTGTAAAGAGAGATGTGATGGTCTAGTGGTCATGGGACCAAATTCCGGGCCTAATGGTCTTGGTTCGATACCCAGCCTAGGTGATTACATTGTGTCCTTGGGCAAGACGCTTTACTCTCTCAGTGCCTCGATTGTCTTCTCGGATAAGGACGTATTAAAAACCGGAGGTCCCGTCTGCCTGCACTCTAGTTCATTTATAAGGTGGACGTAAAAGACCCTGTTGTGCTATTCGAAAAGAGCAGGGGATTGTCTCGCGGCACAACAGTCAGGTCTCGGATTATAACGCAGTCTATAATATTCAGTATTGAATGCAGACTTAAATGGTAAATAAATAAATAAATAAATAAATAAATAAATACATAAATAAATATTTTTTTAGAGTTTCTATAAGCTTATTTATACTTTATAATTATAACTGCTAACCTTATCCGCCACTTTTCTCCTGCTTGCAGACCTTGACTTGTGCTAAACATTCGACTGCACGCAATCGGCCGAGAAACTCTTATTAACACTAAGCAAAAACAAATATTTAGTAAATTGATATATTCATAATCTGCTATAATCAAGATAGTATTGATTAAAATACAAGAAAAATAACGAATTATATACCTCGTTGAGAAAAAGACAACACGGCCGCCATCTTGATTTTTACTTTGAGAAACAGCTGGTCATAACAAACGACGGCTCAATTTTTTAAAGTATTACCGCCGGTTAACAAATATCGCGGATGCATATTATGGTCTCACATGCAAAATGGCGGATCAATGCATTTATAAGACTTTACGATTGTAAGTATTTCTCTTTGATATTTATAGTTATTATTGCTTTGATGATTTATCGGGGAATTGTACTAACTGTTCTGTCAATATGTGTTAATTTAAAGGCATATTTCGCCGGATAAGTTCTACGTGGAGCCTCGAGATCCAAAAGCCCTCGGAGAGAAGATTTTAGAAATTGATAGGGTGACTCAGGAACTAAATTTAGCAGGTGATTTTCCCTTTGATTTTTTAAGTATTCTCAAACTAACTAATATTCACAATTAATTTGATATGTAAACTGGCTTTTTGGTCAGCAATTTTTGCAATCGCAATTGTTATTCAACAGAAAAATATATTCGAAGTGCTGCTAGGTCAGCGTTTACAAACTAAAGTAATTAATTTTGCAATACCTAAAATCATCCCAAAACGCCGCGTCATTTATGGTTCCCTGCGGGACTCAAGCGGTCTTTTGTTGACTATTAGAGGAAGATTGATTCCTTTAACAAATTATCTCTCATTTAGTGTTGTGAAATTCTGTTTGAAACAAATAATAGCAAAAGAAATTGGACATAAAACAACAAAATATAATATAAGGAAATCATCTGATATTGTATCACTATTCCTCTTAAAATATAATTAATGAAGAAAAATGTTTTTCTGCTAAAAAATGTTACAAAAGCAGGCATTTTTAGTGATAATATTAGTTAAACTTAGATTTTTCTTTTTCTTAATAAACAATGAATTATTATTTGTAACGTAAGTGTTAGCCTTTTTAATTTATTGACATTCAAAATATTGTTTGAATGTCAATAAAATAAAAAAGGCTAAAACATTTGTGAGAAAAGTTAATGTGAATTGATCAGTCATTTGAATGGATCGATTTGAATTGATGAAGTCTATTTGATATCAAAAACTGCAACACCGCAAACAATTTCAACAAAACCGCATCACAATATCTCTCACCACACACTACAAACACCACATCTTTAAAATTCACCGCATGCCACAGCTTTGGAAAAGCAAACATGACACACCGAAGGCATTTTTTTGTACATCATTGTAACACCGCATTTTGAGAATTTTTTTATCACAACAATGCAAAAAATATTCATATATAACACCACAACACCACAATCCCCCATTGTTTAGTTGGCCAGCATTTTTACATTGTATAGTATCCATGCACTCATGAATTAACTAAGTCTTCCATAATAATAAATTGAGCAAAATGTTACATACTCTATTAAGTATTTATGGAAATTATGCAAAAAAAAACTACATCCAAAATTTCACATAAAAAACTTAGTTAATCAGTGTGATTCATTTATAGATTCATTTGTTTATTTATTCATTGATCCATTCATCTATTCATTCATCCAAACATCTATTCATAATAATAAAAATGTCAAAATAGCTTTTATTTAAACATGATAGGTTTACAGCTGAATTCATCCATTCAGATGATTAATTTTCTCATTCTTTCATTTAATATCCATCCATCTAACCATTCATTCAATATCACTACCACTGACGTCTTTGTGATATGTCATTATATTGTATTGCAGACAATGAAGGTCAAATACCACCGTCAGCAGAAACCAAGGATATCTTTGGCATTATGGGTATTATTCATTTACTGGCAGGTAATAAGATCATTAATAAAGCCGATACTGATAATGATGTATAGTGGTACCTCTATTAAGCAGACACCCATTACGCGGTCACCCTCTATTAGGCGGCCACAATAAAACGTCCCAAATCTATTCCTATACCTATTCTATACCTCTGTTCAGCAGCCAATCTCTATTAAGCTATTATTCCACTTTGGAAAGTCCCATGGGTGACCGCTTAATAGAGGTACCAATGTATTTACACATAGAGACAGGATATGGAATAACCTCCTTGTCCAATGTAACATAGAGTTCTAACAATTTTCAGATATCAAATGTTACAAAATGAGTGTATCATGCCAGTTACAAATATTTTAATGAGTTGCATGGTTGGCCTAGTGGTGAGAGTGCTGGCCTCTCACCACTGTGGTCCAGGTTCAAGTCCCGGCTTGGCATGGATTATGTGTGAGTTGAGTTTGTTTGATGTGTTCTTCTTTCCAATGCCACATGGGTTGTGTGCAAAATATTAAATTTAGAGGTAGTGAGTGGGTAATATGGGGACACTGTGTCTAGCTAGAAGATGGAGACGTTAAAAAAAGTTATTATTATTATACCCAGAGTGTTGGTCTGGTGATATCCTGTACTCTTATCTCCTGTATGATAATCTAACACTTCACCTTCTAAAGCAACTAGGCAACCTAATATATCTATATATAATAATATTATTTTTCATGTAGGTCCATATTTGATAGTAATCACAAGAAAAAGACTTGTCGGTTATATCCAAGGCAATGAAGTATGGAAAGTACTTGGTACAGAAGTGTTACCATTCCCAAAAGCACTTCTACATCTCACTGAAGACCAGGTAAATTAATTCTGAGAAAGCAGGGCCTCCATTTAGTCACAGATTAGAAAAAAGCTCCACTAATTTGAAAATGATCATTTGTCCTATCCCATCCCATCCCATCCCATCCCATCCCATTCTACTCTATCCTATCCCATCCTATCCTATTTCATCCTATCGTATCATGGTATATAGTATCCTATTCCATTCTATCCTATTTTATCCCATCCTATTCTACTCTATCCTATCCTATCATATCCTATCCTAGTATCCGATCACATTCTATCATATCCTATCATATCCTATCATAGTATCCTATTCTAGTACTTATCCTATTCTATTCTATCCCATCCTATTCTGCTCTATCCTATCCTATCCTATCCTATCCTATCCTATCCTATCCTATCCTATCCTATCCTATCCTATCCTATCCTATCCTATCCTATCCTATCCTATCCTATCCTATTCTATCCTATTCTATCCTATCCTATCATATCCTATCCTATCCTATCCTAGTATACAATCACATTCTATTCTATTCTATTCTAATGTGGCATTCTATTTGTTTTCCTAGGCATATTACAACAAGATATATCTTTCAATGATCACTTCAGTTCTTCAAACAGATGGTTTCTACTTTTCTTGTTCCTATGATCTAACCCATACTGCACAGAGACTGTCAGGAGCAAGCCCTGAGTTTCTGCAGATGCCTCTCTTTGAAAGGGTAAGTCAGAAAACTGAGTATTAAGAACATGTTGAAATAACTAACAGGTGTTTATTATATAATTGTCAATGAAATACCTATATTTCTCTGAGTCAAAAATTTGATATTTTCACATGTGTTCACATGCGAAAATAACATGTTATTTTCACATGTAATATCCTCCTCTATATCTCTAACCTTGGCTTTATTTCTCAACAAAATATTCCATAAAATTTGTACAATTATGTGAAAAGAGAAGGGGAGGGAAGGAAGGAAGGAAGAGAAGAGAAGAGAAGAGAAGAGAAGAGAAGAGAAGAGAAGAGAAGAGAAGAGAAGAGAAGAGAAGAGAAGAGAAGAGAAGAGAAGAGAAGAGAAGAGAATGGAACAACAGAACAAAAGACAAGGAGAAGGAAGAAAAAAAGGAAGAGAAACTGAAGAGAAGAAGCAAGAAGAGTATCACATGATGTGACAGATTGAGAGAAGTCTTTTTAATCTTGCATAATGTTTTCCACATTTTGAAATCAAACTGCCTCCCTCTTTGTGTTATATATGTCATATTCAGAGCACATATCAATCAGATTTTAAACTATTTTAAGGTCGATCCAAGGTTTGTATGGAACAGTCATCTTCTAACACCATTTGCAGTTCAACCAGAGGTAAGAATGTTACCATAGAAACCATTCCTTGTTTACATGCATAAATACTGGCTAAACCAGTTCAGTAAGTGCTGACATTTTTGACAAATGTTATGTTAAATTCTTCTGTAAATTGTGCAGAAGTTTTGATTATACAAAGTTTTACTAAGAGTAGGGATTTGTGATCTTGTGTGATCCCTCAACTACCCTGGTTGCCAGAGGAATTATTTTCCGTGGTATTACTGGCGCTTCGCGATCGCCATAGTCGACCCAGCAAATAATTCCTCTGGCATCCAGAGTATCCCTCACCTAAACTAAGATGGAAAGTAATTATTATCTAATTGAAGGGAAAAGTGCATTATTAAACATACACTATATATATTATTAGTGTATAAATAAATATGAATTTACTAATAAAATTATGGACTAATTACAATTTACATTTAGTACACCCAAAGTATCATACTTTTCTTTCAAATTACAATTCTGTTTTACTAATCTATTTTTTTCATTTTAGCTTCAAAACTTTATACTTCCCATCATGCATGGATGTATCCTTTTACAAGTTCTGTAATCTAAACACTAGATGATTTATTATAAACTGATTGGTCACAAGTCTTGATACATAAGAGGGGCAAATTGCTGATCTCACACATGACTGGCCACATTATTATTTTAATTATATAAAAAGGTGCACTGATGAACCATTGATTTTAATTTCTCACTCACTTTCTTTCCGTGTAGCCTGCATTACATCCAAATTTTTTCTTCGTAAAGTCCGACAGGACTTCAAGTAAATGAGTAACGTCTGGCCGCACGCAGGCTGCTTTCCGTGTAGCTTTGATTAGGTTTAAATATGTACACTAAATCGGAGAGAGGGGAGATAAATGAGTGCACTGTTGGCTCTCTGCAAGATAAACTTCAACTAAAGCCAGGTTTTATGATGTAGAATATAGTACTTTACCTTACTTTACTTCTTTCATAATCAATTTTTTATGGCGACATACATTGTGTACATGTATTCCTTGACACTTTTGCCAGTCATTAACATTACAACTTGTACCATTAAACAGACTTCATTTGATTTCATTGTGATATCTCGGCGGAGTTGCTACAGGGCTGGTGTGCGCTATTATATACGAGGTCTAGATAATGAAGGAAGATCTGCCAATTATGTAGAAACAGAACAGATCGTGCAGTATAACAATGGGATATCATCATTTGTGCAGGTATATGAAGACCACGATGGTTGTGATGGTGATGGTGGTGATGATGATGATGAGAATAAACTTTAAGGTGATGATCATGGTAATAATTGTGGTAATAGTGCCAATTATGGTGATGATGATGATGATGATGATGATAATGGTGATTATGGTGATGGTGATGATGAGAATAAACTTTAAGGTGATGATGGTAATAATTATGATAATAGTGCGGTTGATGGTGGTGAGTGCTGATAATAGTGGTGATGATGATGATGATGAGAATAAACTTTAAAGTGATGATGGTAATAATTACAAGTGGTAAAAGTACCGATGAAGATGATGATGATGATGATTATGGTGGTGATGAAAATATACTTTAAGGTGATAATTGTAGAAATTGTGGTGATGATACTGATGATGGTGGTAGTGACGATTATGGTGATGATGATGGTTATGGTGGTGATGGTGATGATGAAAATATACTTTAAGGTGATGATGGTAATAATTACAAGTGGTAAAAGTATTGACGAAGATCTGATTATGGTGGTGATGAAAATATACTGTAAGGTGATGATGGTAATAATTGTGGTAATAGTGCTGCTGATGATGGTGGTAATGATGATGATGTGGTTATTGTGGTGATGAAAAAAAATATGATGATGGTAATAATTGTGTGGTAATGATGATGATGATTAAACTAAACTTTTAAATGATGATGATAGTACTGATGATAGTGCTGATTGATGATGATAATGATGATGCATGATATACACATGACAAACCATAACCTGTATGTCACTAAATTGTTGCTATTCTTTTTATTGTAGATAAGAGGATCCATCCCTCTGTACTGGTCACAGCGACCAAATCTAAAATACAAACCAAAGCCTTTAATTAGCAGTACAGCAGATCATGTAAGCCATATGAAACTGTTTTCTTGCTTGAAATGTCCATAAAACATTATTCTGTAATAAAAATACAAAATTTATGATTCTATGTAATGAACAAGGAGCTAGCAAGTTTGAATGGAGAGTGTAATATGTTCCTATGTGAGCAAGATGCCCGGTTCTGAGTATGCTAATGAGTGATATACATGGAGTGACAAGGGTGGCCTGGTGGAGAGAGTGCTGGCCATTCACCACTGTGACCTGGTTTTCTCGACTTGGCCGACAAGTGATTAAAGTTGTTAGATGTGTTGTTTTCTCTCAATTCCAGGGGTGGTTTTCTGGTTATCTGGTTTTCCTCCCTCCGCAAAAATTAATGTATGAGCAGAGTTCTGCGTTGAAAATATTGAATGTAGTGGAAGAGCCCTGATGGGGGAGTGCTAGTTGAATATAATACTTATAAATACCTAATTATAAAATATATATGTCAAGGGCATCTTAGCTCAAGTGTGGCCCTAGCTTTCATACAGTTTAGTTACTCAGTTAACATTTTCAGTTATTTAAATTTGGATATTATTTAGTACAACTGTATGTAGTGATTCTAAGTTGATGTATTAAAATTGTGGTCTTACAAGGCTGGACCTGACTAGGCTAATGATTGCTGCCCAGGGGGGGGGGGACTCCCTTAATGGATAGGGGTGCTCGACGGACCTTTTAGGGTCATAAATAAGACCCTGGCGTACCTTTTAGGGTCTCAAACTGGGTCCATACCTTTTAGGATCAGTTTTCGAACTAAGATTATACATATTGACATTTTTTTTAATGTGGTCGTACCTTTTAGGGTCTGAAATCAGTATCTGAGTTAATTTATGTGTACCTTTAAGGTTCATTTTCAAAACCGTCTGTCGAGCACCCCTATCCATTTTCAAAGGGAGTCCCCCCGGGGATTGCTGTTGTTATTGGACACAAGGGAACTATAGGAATGTGTAATAACTTTTATTCAATTTAATTTCAGAGTTTAGTATTCCATTACCACATTGATAATGAGATAGCACACTATAGGGAATTAGTGCTCATCAATCTGGTAAGTTACTATTTGATGTCACAAAAATGGTGAATTTATTTATCTACTACCTTATTCGTACTAATTTTCGCAGGCACAAAATTTCGCGAAATCAAAACAGGCATATTTCGCGGGCATTTATTTTCGCGTTTTTGCCAAAAAAATAAATTTAAGGGCATTAAATTTTTATTTTTTTGCGTAACTTTTTTTCGTGGGTCTTTAATTTTTTACAAATCGCAAAATTATAGACTATTAGTAAGAATAATTTTTATTTAGTTACTAATCTGTTTGTTGATACTTTGAATGTAAATGCATGAATAATTTCTTTGTTTTGTTACTGATTCCTATATTCATGAATTGATTCTCCTTTTGATCAATTTGTTGAATCTCCCATTCATTTCTTTATTCATTTTCCCCTCATTCATTCATCCATTCATCCATTCATATGATTATATCACCTATTCATCATAATAATTAGTTTGTTTGATCTTGCAGATTGATCAAAAAGGTCCAGAAAAGGTTCTAGGTGACAATTTTTCTACCATTGTACGCAATGGAGGATACCCACAAGAAAAATTAAGGTACAATATAAAAGATGATTTTTGGAAAAAAATCTTTATAATTCATAATTTTTTGCTAAAAATAGACATACAGTGAAACCAGCCTTACGGCCACCCGTTATTGCAGCCAGTTTTTTAGGTCAAGATGAAATGCATGCCCAAACATTTTCTATTAAATTTACCCGCTTAATACGGCCACCCTGTTGATAAGGCCACTTTTGGCTGTCTCTTCTATGGCCAGATTAGCTGTCATTCATACAGCTTATTATCTGTATTTCATTATACCTTTCCGTTATATCTTATTTCTTAGGGGATATTGCCAAGCAATTGGGGCCCTGCCCTGTGTCTCTATCCCTGCCATTGTGGCAAATTGATTAAAAAAAAAAAAAAAAATTAGCGGGGCTCTCTGTACATTGAAATGTTGCACAACTCTCTTTAATATTTATCTCATAATAACCAGTATCATTTGTGGTGTAATTTACTTAATAGCGGAGCTCCTCGCGGGCCAAAGGCCCGCGCAAGCGGAGCACCATACTTAAGAAAAAATGGTAACCCATCGAGTTGATTTTTCATGGACACCACATAGGATCGCGGGCGCGTACGTCCGTACAACGTCCGTGCCCATCGCGATACTGATTGGCTGTTAATTTCGGCGGGAAAGAGATGCGCGCTAGCGCCGAATAGCAGAGCCCGAATCGAAAGCAGGTTGTTCTTTTATCGACAAAAAAAGTCAAACAAACAACAACAAAATACAATACTTAAAATATCAAGAAATATGAACATCGAAGAATCAAATTAAGATAGTTTTGGCCGAAGAAGAAAATAAACTTGGGCCGGATACAAAAATGAAGAAATTGAACAGTAGAACTGAAAGGCCAAGAAAACGTGTCTGTAGATAAAACTTCTTTGAAGAATAAAGACGACCAAAGAAGAAAATAAACTTGAAGGAGACAAAAATGAAGAAATTTATCTCAAGAAAAGGAAAAGATTGAAAGGCCAAGAACACTTGTCTGTAGATAAAACTTCGTAGAAGAATAAAGACTACAGCAACGTAAAAGAATTGAAAAAGAAGCGACTTTATTCGTTATGAAAACTATCTTCAAAATGCTTCCTTCAGTATAGTTTATTTATGGATTTTCAAGCTTGGCAGTTTAACTATGACCATGTTTAATTCATCAAAACTGATTCAAGTATATTCATGTATTCGTCAAAATATTATCGATGTCATTGAGAAGAAGAAAACCTTTGGAAAATAATCACCGATAAAGTAAGTTCAACGGATTATTTATTTCAAGTTTTTTGAGAAAAAACTGTTTGATAACGAGCGTGAAAAAACACGGCCTAAAAACTTGAAATAATTATTAAGCTTCAAAAAGGAAGAATCTGTTCTCTGATTTATTATAGAAAGAAAAAAGAAAACGTTTATCTCCATTTGATTTACTTTTTGAGATACAAACCGTACATAACACGATGTTTACAAGTGTGTAAATTGTACTTTTTGTGGTATTTGGTCGATTCAAAAAGGGATTTCTTTATGTGCTTTTCACAAACTCATCAACGGAAAACATTAAAGATGAATTAGAATACAAACATAATTCAAAACTGGTTGAATAACATCTGTTTATTTAGCAATATTGACTATTTTATGTTTACTAAACGAACATTTTTATTATAGTTTCTATTTCAAAGTTGTTAAAGTTTTTTTACAGAACAAAATGATGTTTTACACAAACTTTTTCATAATAAAATACCTTGTTTTAAAGTCCTTGTCTTTTCAAATCGATCTTGTGTTGGTAGAACTTAGAATTCTTGAGGCGTTTAATTCCATTTCAAAATAACTTTTTGTTTTGTTTTATGATTTGCCATGACTACTTTTTAATAAATCTAATACGATGAAAAGGTTTAACCTTTTCTATCCGGAATCCTAACTAACTTTGGAAAATAAAAGAAGGTAAAAAGCGGCCGTAAAACGACTGTTCAGCCAAAGCACTTTTTCAAGGCGTTATCAAAAGCAAAATAAGCTTAATGACTTAAAAATAAAAGGGATAATAATAAGGCTATTCACACTATCGTTTGGGAATCGTATTTTCCATCAAAAACATTTCTGAACACTTTTTTGTCTGAAAAAGTGCATAGAATGAAAACGATAACCAACCTAAGAAAAAGCAGTGGAATTTATTACAATTTTTTTACTTACATTAAATCAATTTCCATTAATGAATTGTCCATTAACATGCTTTTATCGGACTTTTTTCAATGAGAAATCTCCGTCCCTCGTGTAAATGACAAACTTTCCTTTCGTGCGTTGCGTTACATGATGGCGTCATCTACATCGATAGCCAATGAGGTTTTTGACATTATGTCAATCAAAAAGAGAGCGAGAAATATCTTACATTTTACTGGCTTTTCCAGGGCTTTGTTTTGATTCTCTCTCCGCGCGCTGAATCTCCGAAAGGTTATATTTTTCGATGAAAAATGCTATATAAATTACAATAAACAGTAAGTTGTATAATAAATCCCTTATTAGATATTTTCTTGGGTATTACGGGCTGGCATTTTATTGCTTGCTGATTAAACGTACGCAACTCGTAAAATATCAGCACGTATATTATACCCAAGAAAATATCTAATAAGTGGTATTTACATGCACATATTGATGTTGTAAGAAAAAATTAAACTGGGAGCTCCGCTATTAGGTATTACCTAATTTGTATATTATGATAATTTTGTTAACATCTATTGCAGATATGATGCCTTTGATTTTCACAAGGAGTGTAGCAAGATGCGCTTTGACAGGTTAAACATTTTGATAGACAGACAAGACAGTGACCTCAAGAAATTTGGGTAAAAAACTTGATCTTCCTTCTCGCTGTCTAATGACATTATCTATATTGTGTCTCCACACTAAAGCCTTGTTCTGTGGCAAAACCCTGTAAATACAAATACAAATAAATAAAATAAAATTTTGTGTGTTTAATATTATTTCAGATATTTCAGTATGGACAAAGACAGGACTATTAACTCTGAACAAAAAGGCATTTTTAGGACAAACTGCATTGACTCTCTAGACAGGTAATGATGATGGTGATGATTATGGTGATGGTGATTGTGATGGCATTTGTGGTGGTGATATTGAAGATTGTAGTGATGATGATGATGGTAATATTTGCTGATGGTGGTGGTTTTGATGATAATGGTGATTGTGATGGTGATGGTGGTAAGTATTATCATGATGGTAAGGTTGTTAATGATGATAATAATATTCATACTTATGATGTAAGTGATGGTGATGATGATGATCCTGATTGTGATTATGGTGTCCATGAGTACAAGCATGATGGTGGCAATTATTTTCATTGTATTACTGGTGATGATGGTGATTTCTTTAAATGATAATGAAGTTAATCCTTTTTTTAAGAACCAATGTAGTTCAGAGTATGTTGGCTGCCAAGAGTCTAGAGTATCAACTAGAGGTATGTCTTTTAACTTTGATCCATTCATCCATTGATTCATCCACTAATTTGTCCATTCATTTATGCATTATTCATTCACTAATTTTTACACCCATCCATTCATTCATTGATTCACTATTTCATTGATCCACTAATTCATTCATCCATCCATCCATTCAATCATTCATCCATTCAATCAATCAATCATTCATCCACTAAATCATTCATCCATCCATCCATTCAATCAATCATTCATTCATTCATCCACTAAATCATTCATCCATCCATCCATTCAATCATTCATCCATTCAATCAATCATTCATTCATTCATCCACTAAATCATTCATCCATCCATCCATTCAATCATTCATCCATCCATCCATCCATTCAATCATTCATCCATTCAATCAATCAATCATTCATTCATTCATTCATCCACTAAATCAATTCATCCATCCATTCATGTATTCATTCAGTCATTCACTAATGCATTCATTCATTTATGTATTTGTTCACTAACTATTAATTTACTCCTCAGAATTTTAAAATAAATGTCATTCAATTTCTCCCTTGTTGATTTTGTCATTTAACTTGATATCATTCTAGGAGTATGGTGTGATCACAACTGGGGAAAAAATCACAGAATATAAGGATTTTGAATTTGTCTTCAAGAATGGTAATGAATTTCTGTGCACTTAGTTAGTATTAATAATATTTGATAAAGGTTGTATTTAAATGTTAGAAATCCAGCTGTTATGCATACAGAACAAGCTTTACAGCTTTATAGCTAATCTTCTGTCGCTCGTTTCTCGCTCCCAGAATAAATACCCCTGGGAACGTAGTCTGTTGGAGCTTGTTCCGGAAGTCAAAATTCATCTCTTTCCTGAAAATCAAGGTAACCATTCAAAGAAAGTCGTTCCCAGGGGTATTTATTCTGGGAGCGAGAAACGAGCGACACAAGATTACCCCTGGGTTCCCGAAGATGTACAGCTATTTTAATTAACAAATATAGTTGGTATGAAACAAATAGCTAGGGATCTTGTGGGAGTTCATTAAATTCCAAATGCATTGTTCTAAGTGTAAAGCTTGAATGGTGCTCAATTAAAGATAACAGTATTTCAGAAGTAAACATATTTAATATTCACTCTTGATTATAATAGTGCATTTGAAATTTAATGAGCCCCCACAATTCCTTTCGGTCTCAGATCAACCACTTCCAAATGATTAGCGTTAATTGGAATAGGTATATCAAGATCCGGGCAATAATAAATTGTTTTTGTTTTTGTTTGTTTTCAGTGTGGGCTGACAATGCAGATGCTTGTTCAGTTCAATATGCTGGAACTGGAGCCCTAAAGACAGACTTTACAAGGTATTTTGTTTGTTAGATATAACTTAGCTCTTTAACATAGTTACATAATAAAACTGTTATAGCTATTGAGTCATTGAATATATATTTTTCCTTTTTAAGAGCAACAAGCAACATTCAAAACCTTCATCAACTTTCTTGAAATAGCTATACATTAAAATGATATAGTTTTGTTTGTTTGTCTGTTTTTATATTTAGTATTTAATGTTTTCAAATCCTTTTTTGTAGGACTGGAAAGAGGTCTGTGCTTGGAGCATTGAAAGATGGACTAAATTCAGCTATCAGATACTACAAGAACAACTTTTCTGATGGATTTAGACAGGTTATTGATAATGATATGATTGATGATGATGACAATTATGATTGATGATGATAATTATGATTAATAATAATTTTAATTATGAAAATGGTAGGTGATAATGTTATGGGTCATTCCACATGAGACATTGAAATAATGAAAATTTGACAACATTAAAAAGCGTGCTCCAAAAAGAGAGTTAACTGACTAAGGTTCTCAATGTGATTTTACTATAATATTATCTATTATATGTGATATTTACTAAGCAAATTAGGCAATTTTCTTATATTTGTCTTACTGAATTTGCCATTGGTAATGTCCGTCACGTTTCTTGTAATTTCTGTCACGCTAAATATTCCCTTTTTTAAAAAAATATAAAAAAACAACTAAAAAATAAAGGTCTTCAGTAACCTATAACCAAATGCTAAAAAGCAATTGTTTGCTATAAACTTCTCACAATTCACAGGAATTTCACTTCTAATTTACCCAACTGGAATTAGTGGTAGTTTTAGCTGTAATGTCCGTCACGGTCATTTTGGACAAAAAACTGACAAGTCGAAAATTATTTCTGAAAACTTTTTTCATGCAAATTGTAGACAAGGTTCTAAGACAGTTGTGTGAAAAAATAAATTGTAAGATAATGCAACTGTGTATGAAACACAAGCTTATTTAGGTCTGTGAATGTAATGTCTGTCATGGTGGAATGGCCCTTATGTATTGATTATGATAATTATGAAAATGATAGGTGATAATGTTATGTATTGATTATGATAATTATGAAAATGATAGGTGATAATGTTATGTGATAATGTTATGTATTGATTATGATAATTATGAAAATGATAGGTGATAATGTTATGTATTGATTATGATAATTATGAAAATGATAGGTGATAATGTTATGTATTGATTATGATAATTATGAAAATGATAGGTGATAATGTTATGTATTGATTATGATAATTATGAAAATGATAGGTGATAATGTTATGTATTGATTATGATAATTATGAAAATGATAGGTGATAATGTTATGTATTGATTATGATAATTATGAAAATGATAGGTGATAATGTTATGTATTCATTATGATAATTATGAAAATGATAGGTGATAATGTTATGTATTGATTATAATGATGATAATTGATAAACAATAATGACAGTGATGAATTTGAAAGTAATAAATAAATAGATAATTTTGATAAACTTCATAACCTGTAAAATAATGTAATAAAGAAAGTTATTTGTTTGCATTTCTCAGGATTCCATAGATCTATTCTTAGGCAATTATGTTGTTGATGCTAATGAGTGTATTAGCAAGCCATGTCCATTACAACATAAACGCGACTGGAGATTCATGACGGTAAGTTTTATTTTATTTTATTCTATTTTGTTTTGTTTTATTCTAATCCTTTTAATATGAGTTGTGATGATATAACCCAGATTGTACAAAGGATTATGTAATAAATACCTATATAAAGGTTATATAATGTTTACATTACTGGGTTAATCCCAAGAGATCTACTTTGTGTATGAAAGTACTTTACTACAACTAATAAACACTCCTTCAGTACACCCTGATACATGCATTACTGTTTCTGTACATTACATAATATTATATAATATTTTATTTCAATTGTGTTGGACTTCATCAAGTTCCTGTGTTGATTAGAAAAACCTTTCCTAAAAATAAGAAAAATAATTAATTTGATAAAGCATATAAGGAATGTTCTTGTTTCCTTGTATTTTTAGCTGCCATTTGTTCTTTTGTTTGGTTTCTCTATGTTCATCATAAGTCTTATTCTGCCTTCAAGTAAGTTAATGATAGTGATGAAAACTGTTGCTAATGATGACAATGGTGGTGATGTTGTAGGTAACAACGATGTTGATGGTGATATATGGTAGTGATAGAGATAATGATAATAATGATGCCAATGATTATGATGCCAATGATGATGATGCTGGTGATGATGCCAATAAGAAAGATGCTGATGGAGATGGTAGTAATAGAGATAATAATAATAATGATGATGATGATGATGATGATGATGATGATGCCAATAAGAAAGATGGTAATGGCGATGGTAATGAAAAAGATAATAATGATGACGATGATGATGGTGGCTATGATGTCAGTAACAAAGATGTTGATGTTGATGATAATGATAGAGATAATGATGATGATGACATCAATAATGGTGGGGTTGATGTTAATAACAAAGATTTGTATCATTGGTGATGGTAATGATAATAATGATGATAAGGATGTCAATGATGATGATGATGGTGATGATGTCAATAACAAGGATGTTGATGGTAGTGATGGAGATAATAATTAATGATAATGATGATGAAGATGTTGTTAATCACGTCCAATACATTTTCCCTTTCCCACAACAGCTGACTATGGTATCCAATTCCTGTACGTGCTGTTTTGGGGAGCAGCTGTTCTTCTGACCCTTTACATAGTGGTCTTCTTTGGTACAGAGTTTGTTGACAAACCAAAACTACTACAACCCAAAGAGATGAAAGATAAGCATGTTTGACTAGCAGATACACATCCATCAATACCAAGGAAAAAACTTGGTCACAACTACTACTGGGTTTAACAATGATTATACACCTATTTTAAAAACCGTTGTCACAGCCAAAGCTACAGTCCACACTCTAAAGCCTGCAAAGGATGTCGGTTACATGGACATAATTTGTGATTAATTGCACGTCAATAAAGAAATAAGTGTATTTATATCTACCACATCAACAACTTGTTGTGGTCATATAAAACAAACATGTACAACCAAAATATGCTATGAATATATCGTTAACAAGAGAAGAAATACCAACATCCTTTGCAAGCTTCAGAGTGTGGACTGTGGCTGCGACAACGATTTTTGAAATAGGTATATATATAGAGGATATTACAGAGACGCACAGAGATACGGAGTTAATCTTCATGTGTTGAGAACTATTTCCACAAGTGAGCGCAGGGAATGAGTTTGATGTTTCTCAAACATGAGAAGATAAATTCCATAGCTCCAAGGGGTCATGTAATTTACTTTCCATCCTATAACAATATTAAAACCTGGTTTCTGAATTGTTAATATAATTATGATCTAAATGAACAAAAAATTACCAAATTATTGAATTTGAAACTCAAAACATTATTTTAGAGAAATAGTAAAAAGTTTCAACTCCAGGAAATATGAAAGTCAAAAGATTTTCTCTTTGTTGATTTACCGGAAAAAATTATACTTAAATAATTAATTGCACTTTTTTGTTCTTAGTATTTTTTCATTATTTTATCTACTAGTTTCTTTAGAGTGCAAATAATATAAACATGAAATAGTTAGCTGACTATTTAGTGCAATTTTATGCTAATTCTATTTTTTTCTATTTGTTTAATTAGCACTATTTTGTACTAATTAGTACTACTTGTTTCACGGGTATAAATTTGCATTCTATTTTCTTTGTTGTTATTTACTTAATAATTGAATTCACTTACTTACTTATAATTATTTTATCTAAAACAAATAATTATTGATCAATATTTGTCAGTTGTAAACTACTTCCTCCTACTCCTCCCCTGTCTTTTTCCCCATAGGGGGAGGGTGGAAAGTAGCTATGCACAAGGTCAGTTTATATGTATATTTTAATGTTCCTTGGTAATGATGGATGTGTTAGGATATAAGAGATATATAGAATTAAAAGAACTACAGTTGAAACTCTCTAATATGGCCACCAAAGTAAGCACAAGAGCAGTGTGTTCTTTATGTGGATGCTGAAGAGAAGTAATAATTAGATATTTATTATACTGTGGAACCTCTTTCTTAATAGGCAATTTGCATTATAGCGTCATATACTACCAAGACCACAATGCTTTGCCTACTTTCTTTTGTTAAATAATTAGTGTCAATTGTTCTAGTATTTTTAAAAGGGATTAGAAATTTGAATAACAGAGAAAGGTGTGAAGCATTCTGGGTACTGGTAGTAAAATGGTATGTCAAAAGGCCTACTATGGGAAGTGTCTGGAATACAATGTGGACCCTTAGTCTGTATTTCATGTACTGTCTGGAATGTCTGGATATTGTGGTGTCTGTGATATACACTGAAATTAATTAGCAATGCCCATTGACTGGATCAAAATATTGCGACCTGCTTATTGTTATTACTGCTTACTGTTATTCTTGACTGACTAGCTTGGTTTTCACATTGAAATACAATTGAGTCTTCACCTGTATGAGAGGCTAGTCAGTCAAGATGATAGTTATTCCAATTGCAAGCTATTTTTAGATTTTAGATTTTTTAGATAATATGGAGATTTCGGAAATATATACGGTGAAAATTGTACCATTGAAAAATTGCACAAATTTCATGCAAGTAAAATGGAGGTGTACAATGAATGAACCTTGAAGAGTTGTCCACACTTTCAAATCATTCACATTCACAAGGTATCCATATAAGAAGAGGTTCCTATGTACCATATTACTGCAATTTTCCACTTTCGGTGACCTTAGACATTCCGATGGCTAGTTGTGAAATAAAGGTTAGTTTTCAATCAAATACATACAAGGTGCCAAGTATTTAGCAACAGCCAAAAACGTATTTCACAACTAGTTGTTGGAATGTCTGAATTCGCAGAAAGCCATAAAACCCCGCAGTATTCATAGTGTTCATTGATAGATCGGGGATTACATGTTATAATATTTTTGGAAAATCTAAGTTTAAGGGAATAATTATGGAAAATTTTATATTTATCATGTTTTTGAATGTTATTACCAGATGAAATGTAAAATAATAATTATAATAGAAATGATTGGATTGTGTTCTTGTATGTAGGAAAGTTAAAAAGTCCTTTTCATGGTTCTCGTTGATCAATTATATTCTTTAGAATTTGACTACAGCTGTGGTAACTTATTAAAGTAATGTACACATTATTAAACAGTAGTTATTGAAACACTTAAAAATAAATTCTATAGGCTGTAGTCAAATTCTATAGAATATATTATACGTTATCAGGGCTAAGGTTGATTATTGAGGCTGTGAAATGGTCTGTTCATGGTGAAAAGTGATTCAACTACATTGTATTTACAAATTTATTGCCAAGCTTTCAACCAAATAGCCCATTATCACAGCTACAAGCATGTATGGCTGTATTCCCCAGTGGCTTATTTGGCTGAAATTAATGCTTGACAAAAAACATAGTTGGATCTCTATGATATGAATGTTATTCAAACAAATAAGTAATGCACCTATCAATGTCTTGCTCCAACAGGGGGAATGCGGGCATACCCAGGGGTTATTGACATTTTTCATATCTTTTTGTCAATATAATAGTCCCTATCCTGGGGACGTCAAATTCATATACTTACTCATATATTTACTGTTGTGGACGCAGAACTTTGTGATGAAATTGTCAAAAAACATTGAGCAGCCCCAGGTACAGGCAAAGTTTGTGTTCAATAGCCCGACTTTGCCCGCACTCCCCCTGTTGGGGCAAGACATTGATAGGTGCATAACTAAGTCTATTGGTTTATAACTTCACAAGTCTATTTCTCCTTTTAATTCTAAATTTAGTGATAATTATTATTAATAGTTATTAGAGATTAAATTGAATTCAAATTCATGAATTAAAACAAATTCAAAACGTTGATTGTAATGAGCACCATTATGAGTAAAAGTACAATATTCTTTTTTGTCTTTTGAAAAGTCAACAGTGTCTGCTTGAGGCCCAGGGGGGGGGGGGGGGGGGGACTCTGGGGGAAAAGTACCCTTAAAGAATACTGGAAGTCTTTTAAAAAGGGTGTGGCTGGATGAATTTTACCCCCTAAGAGATACCACATTAATTTAATAATATTAATATACGTATCGGAAGCGAATATTGATTAGCTTTTCTCTCCTTTTTCGACACCCTAAGAGATACCAGAAATGTTATTTTTCAAAAATTCACATTTGACACCCTTCAGTTTAGATGTTTAGCTTTATATGGATTTGAAATTGAAAATATTAAATATAATTACATTGTGGTATTGCAATTTTTCCACCTCTTTGAGAATCATGAGACAATAAAAGGCCATGTATGTTGCTGGTACAACAGCATTTTGATACAAACAATAAAAAATAGCCATGTTGCATGGCCAACAAACATAGGTCTTTCAAAGACCTAATATGGGTGACCTAGCAGTGAGAACGATGGCCTTTCAACACTGTAGCCTGGTTCAATTCCCAGCTCAGGCAAAAAGTAAACAGAGTTTGTTTGAGATGTTCTTCTTAACATACCGTGAGGTTTTTTCTCCGGGTTATCTTGTTTCCCTTCCACTGCAAAAATCAACATGTGAGTTTGAATGCAGTGTGTTTATAAAATACAGAATTGTTTCTTTTTGATTTCATTCAAGATGGCTGGCATGGCATTAAAAAATCATAACAAAATACAATACAAAATGACAGCAGTTTTAAATAAAAAATCCTTTATTATAACTTGAAAAGGTACAAACTTGAAATTGTTGTTACTTTTCGTAATGCTCTGACCTGGGCCCTCTGACCTCTCTGATTTTGGTTCATGGTTTGAACTTGTTTACAAAACAAACTTGTTTGGTGGTCAAGAATACAATATATAAAAACATACAAAACTATGGGTATTTTATACTCCTGGTTATTTTATAAGCTTGTTTTATGCTTTCTTTCTCTTTTTAGTTTTAAACTATTGACACAGTTTTGCTGTAGTAGTGTAAGTGACACAGTATGGTGACTTTACACTAGTGACTTTACAATAACTTCACAATAGTGACTTTACATAGAGACCTTACAATGATGACTATATATAGTGACTTTACAATAGTAACTTTACAATAGTTACTTTACATAGTCACAATAGTGACTTTACATAGTGACTTCAAGTGACCCAAGGTGACTTGTGGACTGCTTTAGAATAAAGTTAAAAATTAAAGTCCTTTAATGACATGAATTGTCTTGGATGTAAGTACTATGACCTTGTTGCTAAAGGCTTGTAGTCCAAGTATACTGTTACTAGGGGAATCCAGGGTGATCACTCGTTGGAAGGCAAACTGAAAACAATACATAAATAGCAACACCAAAATCAATTAGTTACTAGTATTTTGACTATGATGATTATCAATGTGACAGTCATAAACCAACAACATAATCATTATGAGAATCCGCATCATTAACACTACCACCACCACCACCATCATTGCTATCATTATCACCACAATCAGCATCATTTACACCATATCACCATTGCTATCAACATCATCATCAACACAATTAGCATCATTTACATATTATATTATGTACACCACACCACCACCACCATCATCAATGCTATCATCACAATCATCATCGAAACACCACCATCATCATAAGTACTTATTGACTGAGTTAGGTCGGGCCGTACAGGAAAATATTTGGCTCGCGGTCATGACGTCCGTACAAATGACCAAGAGCCAAATATTTTCCCGTACGGCCCAACCTAACTCAGTCAATAAGTTTTTTATCATATGACCCGTATATTTTGCCCGGTGCGCGCCATTTTTTGTAATGTTTTGAGTAGCTGGTCCGTACGTGTTTGTACGGACCAGGTGGAAAAAGCTGTACGGACCCCATCACGTGACTTTTTTTGAAGGTTTTCTTAAGAGCGCGCGCTGGGCAAAATACGGGTCATATGATAATAACCATTATTTTCATTTCATCACCATCAAAACCATCATCAGTATCATTAACACCACCATCATCATCATTGCTATCATCACAATCATCATCAAAACACCACTACCATCATAACCATTATCTTCATTTCATCACCATCATCAGTATGAAATTTTAACACCATCATCATCATCATAATCATTATCCTAATTTTATTATATGATCATCAAGAGCATCACCAGTATCATCATCATTATATTAGCATCACCATCATCTAGCAATATAATCATTGTCATTTTCCTTTTCCTTTTGCAGTGAGGATGTACTCAAACCATGAACACTTTACTTTTTTCATGTTTTTTTTCTGAACCTTCTACTGCTTCAAAACCTTCAAAAATGAACCAGTGGGTTCAAATACACTAAGTGTTTATAATAACTGAATCTTATTTCTAATCTATTCGCTGATGGGATGTGAGTTAAAAAAGTAACAAAAAACTTTTTTACGGATATTTTCTGGAACTACACAATAACTATTTTTTTAACTCAAATAACTATTCATCTCACCTGTGCTCCTTCACTTGGTCTATGGTAGATATAAACATGTTTAGTGCTGTCACTTATTGCAGCATAGCTCATGTCAGGTGCACATGTAGAAAACTTCTTATCCTCCTTCGATGCCTGGACGTAACCAAGCGCATCAAAAGTTCCAATATGATTCCAGTATTTGTCAGGGCCTTCAAGGTTTGAAGTAGGTTGCCAGACCAAGGCGTCAACGTCGTGCCGTAAACAGAATACTGGTAGACTTCCTGGTTTGAGAATGTTATTGAAGACCCACTGATGACTTGCCAGGCAGACCTGGACATAATAACCATCATTATTTATTGATCATCAAACGGTTTGTACATTATTTTTAAAATGTTGCATAATTTTTTATTCTCTACTTTCATAATAGCAATAATGTGTTGGTTTTTTTTTAGTAAAATATGAAATAACTAATGTTGGACTTTTATAAGTATTATACAATATAATTGCATTTAATCTGTATGAGATAGATGTCTATCCCCCATACAGATCGGCAGCTCATATTGTATATAGTCATTTGAAAAAATGTTATCGTCGACCGGCTTCGCGACTAGACCTAAAAGGAGTATGGGTAGAAATCACTGAAGCAGTTCGCTGCATATATCATCAACAACTTGCCTTGTTTCTCTTAAATTTACGCTGGCGATTGATTTGGATGACACAAATCCCCTGCATGAGAACTGAGGAAGTAGCTATTTACTTGTCGATAACTCCACGCTCTATATACAACAGTTTATTTCTTTGTACAGAACGCGAAGGCGCATATTCATTCATATACTCGCTACACATTTCAGCATATTCTTTAGCATGTGCTAAAATTTTTTTTGCTTCAGTGATTTTTACCCATACTCCCGCTTGGGCTTTTTTCAAATGACTGTATACTACATATCCCTAAATAACAAAATATTCCTTTGATAGTAATTTACTGTAATGAGTCACCTTGTGTGTAATAGCTCCAGTGTTGGTGTCAAGTCTCATGATATATTCAATGTCTTCAGGGAAATCATCACACTGTTCCAATTGCTGTGCATTGAATGGCATTTGATCTGATTTTTCATTATTTACCTAAAATGAAAGAGTGGCTTTATAGTGTGCTTCACATAATTTTTGGCAGTTGGTTTCCAAGTTCACATCATACTTCACAATAAACGTTGTTAAAGTGCACCTGACGCCTTTCATGATATTTTGCGAATCTGTTTTACATGAGGTGTATAATAAGTGTACTTAATTTTTCTTGATGTCAACCTCTCCTTTCTGAGATTCTAAAATCTGTAAATGCAAATGAAGTGAAGTCCTCCCAGGCCTCATTAAATATACAAAAGTTCTCTGGAAATAATTATAGCAATTTTTTAAAGCTCAATATCTGTATTACTAATATTCACACTACCATTAACATTTTAACTACTTTACAAAAACAAGCTTGCTGTCAGCTTTGAAACAAAACTTTGACAAATTCCTGGGATGACGTCACCTCATTTGCATTTTCAGATTTCCAATGTTCATATCTCAAAAAGGAGAGGTCAACACCAAGAAATATTAAGTACACTTATTATACACCTCATTGTACAACAGATTTGCAAAATATCATGAAGGGCGTCAGGTGCACTTTAAAGAACTTCAAACTTACTTCCCATGAAAATTTGGTAATTTGTTTGGATTGAGATATATCCACTTTCAACCATGTCATTAATTATTGTCTATTTAACAAATAGAAGAGTCTTTTCCGTGCTCTGTTCAGTTATAAAGCACGATGAAAGTGACAAGAGCACGAAAGAAGTGATGGGAGAAGCACGAGCTGAAAGCGAGTGCTTCTCCTCACTTCTTGAGTGCTCTCTTCACTTTCTGAGTGCTTTATAACTGAACAGAGCACGGAAAAGACTGTTCTATTTGTTTTATTATATATTTGCTCATTTCTTTTAAGCTTAAGGTATCAGGACTGGTTATGGACAACTCTCTGCTCAAATTTTTTTTCTTCTTCTATAAGTTAGATTGTGATATTATCTAACATATTCTTTAAAAAAAATGCCGTTTTTACTTTCCAATTTCGCTAAATTGCTGATAATAAAATTCGTGATCAACATTTGACCGGAACTATCATGTCAACAGCTAATTAGCTATCTGTCATCGTAAGCTAATTGCCAGGCAACAATATGAGCCCCATGTGATTTCATACGTGAATCGTCGTGCACAAGAATCTTACTCAAATACGGCTTCTACGCGAAAATCGAAAAACTTTAATAATCTCTGTCATATTCATGGTATAGATTCTCGTATAGTCCATTACGATTCTTTATTGGCTTCTCGAAAGCGCAGATCGTCTTCTTTGTTTATATCGCCAAAACCAAAGAAACCTTTCCCGCTCGAACGACGAAAATCTCTCGGCGAAAGCGATCGAGGCTCGTATTATATGCTCAGGAAACACGTACAAAGGTCAGAGGATTCTACACAAAGTGCTGCATATTGTAGTTAAGTGCTTGCTTCGAGGTTTTAATACAAACACTTCGAAATCAAATCTAGAAGTTAGGGCCGAAGTTAGAACGTCAAATATTCAGTATTCTACGGGAAGTAAGCGGCAAAAGTAGCATTGTTATCTGTGCGTTGTTACAAAGGTATTGACATTAAAATACGATCATAATTACCCGGCCCCAATTCCCTCATTTGTAATGTTGAATAACAATTTATCTAGGTCGCCGTAGCGGCTCTGGTTGTGTGTTTGCATCGGCCACAGCTTCGCCATTCACACTCGAACGGTTTCCTCTAGGCATAGTTTGTTTCTCTAGTTGAATTTGTAAAATCGTATGTTAGGATTTCAGTGAGTGTCAACTAATATTATAGGCGAAATGCATCATAAAGTCATTAACGACATCGACTAGAAACATGGGTTTCAATACACCAGAGAACGAGTGACTGGAATAGCATCCTATTACACTAATAATAGCCTACGGTATATGATACAGACCAGGCAAGATGACAACTCATTGACAGATGAAGTGTCTGTGTAAACACTCAGCGGCTCCCTGGCCCGAAACTTATAAACGCGTTTTTCTCGGTAACTTTTTAGCCTCAAATTTTCATTTTTAAACGACTATCATTCGCTCAAATTTTGACAGATTGCAACTAAACTTCGCAATATTGTAGAACGATGTTTCAAGCGTGGGACGGTGTCTGCAATTTCCTATTTTTTATTTTGTTAAAAAGATATCACTTCACTAGTAAGAAAATACATTAAAATATCGATTGTCGATGTTTGAGATCTCGTAGCAACTGATCTAAGATAGATATGAAAAATCCCAGGCACCGTTTTGGAGATTAACTTCTCTAACGTGCAAAGACGTGTTTGTTATTGACGTGACGGTAATTTGTAAAGGGCTGTGATTTTTCAAACAAAGGACACTCAAATCGCATTAAACTCTACATATCTTTTTCGCAATTTAAGTTATGGACAATTCGAAAACATTTCCTAAAACTACATTTATTCACCTATCAGATAATATATACTTTTATAACAAAATATTGTAAAGCTTGAGCACAATTTGAAGTCGCGCACATAGGGGTCCATAACCAGTCCTGATACCTTAAATCACTTTAATTTCACGCTTTTTATCGATAAAGTTACTGATTCTTTTTCAAAATTCTCCCTACTAACATTCGTGTGAGTTCTCGAGCGCTGATTGGTTGCCGTCTTGGTTTCCTATTTCGGTTTCCTATAACACTGTCACGCCACGCTACAGTCGTGCGAATGAAATTCAATCGATGCAAAAGGGACTGCAAAAGGCTGATAAAAACAAGATTATATGGATAAACGATGAATGGAAATTACTTTTCTGTAAGTAAAAAATTGTAATAAATGCCAATTTGTTCTCATGGAGCATGTGTGTTTTAAATTTATGCCGTTTTGCAGTCCTTTTGACAAATTTTCGCCAACAATCGTCCCAGCGAACCGTTTGCTGAAACAGATAGTAATCTTATTTTCAGCAAAAACATGCTCAAAGTTGTTTTGGTTAGAGAATGTAATATTTATGGATCGTTTGAAAAGCTATGCATTTTGTAGAAATTTTGAACTCCTCAAGTTTGGTGTCATTTTAAATTTGAGTCCTATTTTGTGATTTTTTTAAAGACTTTTTGGTTGTATTGTACGTTCTTTCCTTTTCAAACTTCACTTTCCTTTCTAAATATAAACAATAGATTGTATTTCTGTGTGAAAAATAGGCTGATTCTCAGTATTTCCTGATTAAAAACATCTCATTTTAGTGTTTTGTTTTCTAATTTTGCCAAATCTTGAAACGGAAATAGAGTTCGGTGCGTGACAGAGATTCGTCATGATGTCGTCACAACTGTGCTCCGTTCACCTATAAAGCACAGTGCTCGACCAATCACACCGCGCGTAGTATCTCAAATATATAATAATTTGTTTTGAAAAGTTAACAGCCTTCCTTAATTTACAATATAGTTCCTATAAGCAGAATCTTCAACCTTTTCACAGTTCTATTCAGTGACCACGAATGATAGTTCCGAGTCGAGGGTCAAGCTGCTGTGCATGATAAATTATAGTTTTGCTATGTGCAGCAACTCAAACCTTGACTTGGAACTATTATTCGTGGTCACTGAACGAAACTGTGAAAAGGACTGTGAATATGCTCTTGGTCAAGATCAAACATCTATAAGAACTACCGAATTATCAAATTTATGTGTTAAGTATGTTCCAAGTTCACTGATGGAGTTTGTTGTAGACCTTTATAGTACAGTAAGCACTTTAAAACTTTAAAACAAACTTTGTAAAACCAATTATTAATAACTGCAATATTATAACATAATAATTAGTATTAAAATTACTTTAAAACTTTAAAACAAACTTAGAAAAACCAATCATTAATAACTGCAATATTATAACATAATAATTAGTATTAAAATTCATGTATTTTGAATACAATACTCGATGCATGACAAAGCCATTCTCTACTCAGTGTAACATGATGATTAATAATGAATGTTTTTTGCAATTATTGAACACTGTGAGTAACAGAGTTCAATAGCGCTTGCATATAAAATGATACAAAGAAATCGCCAGTTAATTTCAACCAATCAAAAATGAAGAAACATTTTGAATTAATAATAATAACAGGTTCCCATTTAAATCTGTACTTTCCATTTAAATCTGTACTTATGCAAATTTTGTTGATGTGTGCTAAACACACAGATCAACCAATCAGAGAAGTTCACTTCAGAAATAATATACTCTGATAGGTTGATCTGTGTGTTTAGCACACATCAACACAATTTGCATAAGTACAGATATAAATGGGAACCTGTTTAATGCAAATTAATTGCAGTTCTTACTAGTTTATCTGATGTCAAGTTCTCTAATCTCTCATGGATTTCTTGGACTCTCTTAGCTTCTTCTCCTTGCACGACATACTGTCCATGTGTGTCACCTGCTACTACACTGCTCCAATGATGCTCTGATGACTGCTTGGTTAGAGTTATCTCTAGGCTGTGGACACAATAGACAGCATCAATGGCTTGTACATTTTTCTATACTCCTATTCCAAAAATCATTGTTGCAGCTGAAGATAAAGTCAACACTCCAATTAATATACATTGTGTTCTATCTTAGTTACTGTTAAGCCAACAAGTCAAATACGTTTTTCTCAATATACAGCACGAATATACATAGATTGCTGAAAACTTTATAAGTCTGTCTTGGAATTTATGTATTCTAAGAGTATGTTAGGAAAAAACAGTAAATGCGGTAAATCTTTCTGAAATCTACGATGTTTGTTGGACATTCTATATTCCAGTGGGAATACTGTGCAATTGTTTTATGTTCACTCAAGCAAATTGTGGATCTATGAATAGCAGCAAAGGATGTTGATGTTGTATGTTGATAATGTCAACATAATTTGTTTACTTTTTTAAAGGGTTTTCAAAGATTTGTTTATCATCAACCAGTACAACAACTTAATACAAACATGTACAACCAAAAATGCTACATGTATATGAAACAGGTTCCCATTTAAATCTGTACTTTCCCATTTAAATCTGTACTTATGCAAATTGTGTTGATGTGTGCTAAACACACAGATTAACCAATCAGAGTATATTATCTCTGAAGTGAACTTCTCTGATTGGTTGATCTGTGTATTTAGCACACATCAACAAAATTTGCATAAGTACAGATTTAAATGGGAACCTGTTATGAATAAATCAATGTGACAAGAGAAGAAATGCTGACATCCCTTGCACTGCAGCTTTGATTATGACAACAATTATTGAAATAGGTATGTGAGTGTCATATACATGTAGGAGAAAGGTTAATCTGAAGAAATTCATGCTTGTACAAGCATCTGCAATCCAGAATAAAGGAACAAGCAGAATTAATACATTCCATGAATTTCTCACCAATTTTTTTCCAGTGTCCATGTACAGTCCCCGGCTTTAACCTTTGCAAATAAAGGTCCTTTTAGTAGACTTTCTCCATTGAATAAGCTAACTTCTATCTCGTCAGGTTTTATAATGCAGACAACATCATCCTTGGTTGTTCCCTCGGCCAGGACAAACTTCAATGTCACATCATCGTTCTCTTGGAACCATGAGTATGTATATTCTAGTTTCTTTTCATCATCATCATCATCATTTTTGGCATCATCATTTTTGGCATCATCATTTTTGGCATCATCATTTTTGGCATCATCATTTTTGTCATCATCTTGTTTTGTTTCAGTTTTTTTCTCATCTGAAACTTCATGTGAAGTACCGTTATCTGGGAAATAATTATAACAAATCAAATATTAAAAATCTATTATTAATTATATTTTTACTGATGTATATATATTAATTTTAGTCTGATTTGTAATAATTATTGAGAATGCTTGATTTGTCAATAAATAGACAGCAATGATTATTATGTACAGATTATTATGCAAAACCTTTTATAATGAACATAAAAACCAAAATGGATTCATCTAATTTATTTGCTATATTGACATTACCTTTGACCATGTGGAAAGGTTTTTCACTTGCAGCTATAATGGCATTGCTACCAGGCTCTATTGAAGCATAAAGAGGTGAGCTGTGTCCTTCTGCATACTTAATCGCCTCACAACTGAAACTTGATGACCCTGAAGTTTTAACTTGAGAAAACACACCAAGAGTCAACTTTACTAAGTGAGCCTTTTTGGCCGACACTTCATTGTCATTTTCTATCATACTCAACAGAAGGCAATTTAAACTTCCTGACTTCTCGTCTTGTGTTGCATGCAAGATAACAAACGGGATATCGAATTCATAAACAAAGGAAACTTTCCACTCGGAGCTGTTACCCTTCATTCTACCTTCGGAATGGACAATATATAATTTACCAAGACCGTCACCGATGCAAACAAAATCCTTTGAAGGAAAGAATATGGAGGCATTGAGCTTTTCCTTTGTATCTTCTGATAAAGGTATTTTGAACACACTTTCTAGTGAGTCAAGAGAACCATCCTGTATAAAAAAAACCCAAAGTAAACAAGATTACAAAAACATAAATAAAGGAGAACCAATGCTTTAAATTTTATTTATAAAATATTTAAGATAGTATATATGCACGCTCTGATTGGCTTAATACCATGTTTATATCAGAGGACAGAGACACACTCAGCAAAAAAAAAAATGTCTAAAATATTTTGTGAAAGCAATATAAAAAGGCCGCTTTGTGTCTATATAGAGGGTGACCAAGGGGTAACATGTGACACATGATTTGGGCTAAAATATTAAAGTGTGTGATTTGTAAAAATAACAAAATTCAGTCCGTGATCCAGGAGTTCTATGTTAGTCTTGACAAGTGATTCCCTTCATAAAATGTACGTGTTTCGTGATCAATTAGCTCCATTTCGTGCAAGATTTTTGTCCATGTCGACTCAACCTTGTTCCTCTTAGCTTTTCATGAATACCACCAATACACATGAATAAAGAACTCAGGTTTCCCTTCTGCTATATGTGCATTGATTCGTGAATTTGATGACCTCATACCAATCCCCCAACCCCCCTTAGCCACCCTCTATATACTGAGATGTAAACACTCTGGGAGCTGTAGAGCATTTGAGAAGTCAAATAACTAATTATCATTAAATACTTAGACAATATTTATTTAATATTTTCAAACTATGACATATTTCGGAACAGGAATATAATTTTGCACATTTTTGTATAGATAAATTTACAAATGTAATAAATAGATAAGATTTTCATGTTCTAAAATACAAACATTGTATTACTTTAAATGCATTTAAAAGCCGAAAAACTAACAACAACTAAATTTGCACTTACCTTGACTGTAGCTTGTTGGACTTCATTATTTTCGTCCACGAAGAAAACTCGTTCGCAGTTTGTTTGCCATCGGTCGACCACGAGGTGGCTGTAACTTCCAAATGCACGAATGTATTGCAGTGAAAATAAATCATCTCTCGGATGTACAACTTTCACATCTGATACAAGGTTTGTTGTTTTTACATCAACTTGGTCTGAAGGCAGCTTATAGCCCTCGAACTTTGGATTAAGAAGAGATCGATCAGGAGTCAACGATTCAGTCGCCATCTTGAAAGCAAGTCTGTACCACAGGAAACCCAATACCGGTTTTCGAGAAAATATGTCGAAAAATTGTTTTTCGGTTAGATTCCTTTACTTTTCGTTCATATTTTATCATAATTTATATTGTAGATTATTTATTAAGAGTTTTTAAAACTTATAAGTTTCAAAAGTAAGTAACTTAAGTAACTTATTTTAAAATTTAAAGCAAACTTTCAGAAGTTAATTTACAGTTGGAACCGGTAAATGAGCAACTTTTACAAAACAATAAAACAGCTGGAATTGCTTGAGCCGTGAGTTTTTGACGCATGATAAATATTTGCACTCAAAACTCCTGTTCTCTCGACAACAAAATGTTGTTTACTTTTTGTTTACTTTTTGAATAAATCAGTCATGTTTGAATTACAGCCTCGCTCTGGGGCTCTAACTGTTTATTTGAATTTACTTGACATTGCCATAACAACTGCTGACGTAACAATGATGGCGCGTTTGGGATAAAAAGCGAGTCGACGCCAAACGCTTCACCAACAAGAAGAGAAAGTCAGGCCGAAAGGGTGTATTCGTAAAAACTAGTTTTATCTATCAAAAAAATACTTCAAAATGCGTGAGATCGTACATTTGCAAGCTGGACAGTGTGGAAACCAAATTGGTGCAAAGGTAAGTCGACAATTTAGGCCGTTTTTCTTGCAAATTTGATACTAAAAGGAAAGATTTTCGTTTCAGTTTTGGGAGGTGATCTCGGACGAGCATGGCATCGACCCAACTGGAACTTACCACGGCGATTCAGATCTGCAGCTAGAAAGAATTAACGTTTACTATAATGAAGCAACTGGTAAGGACCTGTTGAATCTTTTTTTGATGTATTTGTCCAGTTCTTGGTTGAAATTCGTGATCATTTTAGATTTTATTTGACGGTTATTTGATTGTAATTTTAGGCGGGAAATACGTCCCCCGTGCTGTTTTGGTTGATTTGGAGCCAGGAACCATGGATTCTGTTCGTTCTGGTCCTTTTGGACAAATTTTCCGCCCTGACAACTTCGTATTTGGTAAGTTCTATCAATCGATTGATTAGTTGATCAATTTTTTATTGAATTTGATGACAAAATTTGAATAGGAGTTCACAATGGTTCAGAGCGATGACACACGCAATCGTTTTAAATCTTATACGCTATTGAATAACGGCTGTACAATCGGCTGTAAAACAACACTACATTGTACATGTACGATTTTAAACTAATTGTGAAAATTATTTGTATTAAATAGGGCAAAGTGGTGCAGGAAACAACTGGGCGAAGGGTCATTACACTGAGGGAGCTGAGCTAGTCGATTCCGTCCTTGATGTCGTTAGAAAGGAGGCTGAAAGCTGCGATTGCTTGCAAGGATTCCAGCTTACACACTCACTAGGTGGTGGCACAGGTTCTGGAATGGGAACACTTCTTATTTCCAAGATCCGTGAAGAATATCCAGATAGGATCATGAACACATTCAGTGTTGTCCCCTCACCAAAAGTGTCAGATACAGTTGTTGAGCCATACAATGCTACACTATCAGTCCATCAGCTGGTTGAAAACACAGATGAGACATACTGTATTGATAATGAGGCCCTGTACGATATCTGCTTTAGAACCCTTAAGCTCACAACACCCACATATGGAGATCTGAATCATTTAGTTTCTGCAACAATGAGTGGTGTGACAACATGTCTACGATTTCCTGGCCAGGTAGGTCAATCTTTACAACTATTACTTGAATTAATATTATTTTTTGTCATGTGGAATTATTGCCTGTCTATTTTTTGGCTAAAAATAGTTAACTCATCAGCAAATCTTTGTTCCTTTCAGCTCAATGCCGATTTGAGAAAATTAGCTGTCAACATGGTGCCATTCCCACGTCTCCACTTTTTCATGCCTGGCTTTGCTCCATTAACCAGCCGTGGTTCTCAGCAATACCGTGCCCTGACTGTCCCTGAGCTTACACAGCAAATGTTTGATGCCAAGAACATGATGGCTGCTTGTGATCCAAGACATGGTCGCTACCTCACCGTTGCTGCAATGTTCCGTGGCCGTATGTCCATGAAGGAGGTTGATGAGCAGATGTTGAACGTGCAGAACAAGAACAGCTCCTACTTTGTAGAATGGATCCCTAACAACGTCAAGACAGCTGTCTGTGACATCCCACCCAGAGGTCTTAAGATGTCTGCAACATTCATTGGTAACAGCACTGCCATCCAAGAGCTGTTCAAGCGTATCAGTGAACAATTCACAGCTATGTTCAGGAGAAAGGCTTTCCTTCATTGGTACACTGGTGAGGGTATGGACGAGATGGAATTCACTGAGGTGAGTATTCAACAAAATAATATTGGCAAAATTATTTATTGTCAGAATTTCTCACAAAAACACCTGCTTATTTGGTTTATAAATATAATAATAATAAATATATTATTATTTAAGTTTGCTCATTTATGCAATTCTTTCTTGACTGTGATCATTTTGTAACTAAAACTTGCATGCTTGTGTGCTGAAAATGTTCTCCTAATCAAAAGAATCTCTGTGACCTGTGCTTATTATCTTTATTATTTCCAGGCTGAGTCCAACATGAACGACTTGGTGTCTGAATACCAACAGTACCAGGATGCAACAGCTGAAGAGGAAGGCGAGTTTGACGAGGAGGAAGAAGAGGGTGAAGCTGCTTAAACATTGACTACTTCAAAAGAGAAACCTATACTTATCTGTTATATAACCTGTTCTTATTATTGTGTTTTCATATCTGGATTTGTAAACTTTCTATTGATTTTATGAAAAAGAGTATTTTTAGTGTGACAAAAAAAGTTTATTAAAAAGTATTTATATTTATAGTCTTTCGAGTTGAATGGCAACTATATAACCTTGTAATTTGTAAGCAGCTTCCACCAATAAAACGGAGTGACCTTATTTGACTGTTGTTTCAATGAGTTGTTTACAGATCTTTCTTTCACATTGATTTTTCTTTGCAACCATAACTGCTTTTATCTAATGTTTTGACAAAAGAAGCAATGCTTTTCTGATAAACATGTATTGTTTACAGCAGTTCTCAGTCACACGTGCACCGCAAGCATAAAAAGCACCGCTATAAAATGTGAAGTTGGTGGACGTCAATCAAACTTACGATTTCATTTTCATTTTGGAATATCTGCGTTTCATCATAATCTGGAAGCTGAATTCCCACAACAATCTCGTCGTCGGATTCAGACTTGTTTCACAGCCCGACTGAAGTAAAAACACCATGCGTTTTGTAAACACAGTTTGATTGACGTCAACCAATTTCACGTTTTATAGCAGTGCTTTTTATGTATGCGGTGCACGTGTGACTGAGAACTGCTGTAAATAAAACAACTCTGTAAACTTTTTCAAAAATGTTTTTAAAATGGGTGTTTTCTTTTTTTTTTTCGAAAAGGAATAGCTTGGGTATCCTGTGTAGGGCTGAAAAACTCCTTGTTTGGGATCCCTGTGTTGAGGCGAACTTTTTTTTCCCAGAATTTTAGAAGAGTATAGTTGATATAACAGTATTTATTAACTACCAGTTAACGGTGAAAAATGTTTTTCTACGTTGAAAGGTTATCACTTCCGGTTGTTTTTGTTTTGGTCAAGTTACATTTATTTATTGTGGTTGCAATTTTCTTTAGCAAAAATTGGTGCGGTTTTTGTCAATTTTTGTTTTGTTTTGTGGTTTTCATCGCTCCCTCGCAAATGAGCAATACCTCAATATCTAAGACAAGTAAAGTTATAATAATAGTTACTAAATAAGATCTATTACACAGTACCAAGTGTTTTCGCTCTATAAAGATTTCTTCAAGTTATTGCTACTATACACATCCCCCTAGCCATAGTTGATTCAGTTACTTATGCTCTAGCTAAATAGGAACGGGTCCTTAGTTGATGGATTATAGCCCTTGACCCCCCACTGGCACATGCTGACTGGTGACTGGTGGCGTTGTATAAGACTTTCTATTTGTCTAGCGAGTATTCATTGATTTATAAAGTAATTAGTAGTACAGGCCAGAGCCTCCTGCAAAAGAACGTAAAAGGACGGAAAGAACACACACCGCCATTCGACTAAGAGTCAGCCACACGGTGCCCCCGGTAGTGTTGTCTCATCTATCATACTACAGGGCTCAAAGTAATTGATCCAATTTGTAGTGGTGTCGCTACCTTTGAAAAGGAAAAACTAATAATAATATAATAATATAAAAAATTAGCATAAAAATGGCAACATTATGTTGATAAATTGTAATAATGTTTGAAGTACTTGTGACTATTTGAATAAAGTTTTTCTAAGTGAATACTGAGTATTTAAAATAATATTTATAATGAATACTGAGTATTTTCGAAATTAAAAGTATTGCTCTGCCTTTTTCATCATTTCCTTTTTTTCAAAACATATTTTTGTCGGTAAAATGGGGATCATTTGGTAAAATCTTTTGATGATAGAAGATAGAATCATGTTTTTGTTTTTATTTATTTATTTAATTAAATAACGTTTCTGTTGTTGGTGCCATTGACTCTTTTTCTCAATCAAAATTTAATATTCTAAATATTGCGTCTTTCCAAAAAAAAATTCAAATTTGCTTGTCTGAAATTGTTTTTTTTTAACTTTCATGTTTTAATTAATGTACTCTTGAAAAACGTCTACACAACGAACTCGCTCAATCGATCACTCACACAATTTATGCTTATCTTCCTCCAAATCGCTAACTCGCCCACATTTTTTTAATATTTAGATACACATCAACAGACAAACGAAGTTTATCATCATTTATTATCGTACACTTGAAAACTCAAGATTGACCGGAAGCGCGCGCAGTATGTAAACGAGGCTGCCGCACAAAATAATAAAACCACCATTTACTACTGGTTGGTGTTAGGCAAGTATCTCAATAATTGATGTCACAGAGTAAAGACCCTTATAAATGGCTTCTACGAAAGATAGTGGCCGCCAAGAGAAAGACGTAAAATGAAGCATTACATTTCAAGAATATCCCTTTATTTCTCTACCAAAACGACTACAAAATGCGAGAGATAATAAACATTCAGGTTGGACAATGTGGAAATCAAGTGGCCTATAAAGTAAGCGAAATATTTCCATGGCTTTCAGACGTTCAAATATCGTCAATTTATCACGATATAAATCTCTAATTATATTGCTCTGTGTTTACATTTTACGATGTAGTTTTGGGAGCTAATCTGTGAAGAACATGGACTTGACGAGCAAGGAAAATATCGTGGAAATTACAACAAACAGCTTGAGAAAATCGATGTGTACTTTTCCGAAGGTTCAGGTTAGTGATTTAATTCTATAACTTGTTTTAAAACAAAGATTTTTTATCTTTAGAAAGCCATATTGCGGCTTAAATGCCTATAAATTTGATACTTTAATTAATACAGCGTTGCAACATAGTGTGTTTGAAACATTTTAAACTTATTTTCAGTAGTAAGAAGCTTAATTGAATCTGAAATATTTGCTTTAATAGTAGTGGTTCCTAGCTTCTTATTATGCTAAATGTCTATTATATTCTCAAGAGCTTATAACTGTGTTTAAAAGCCTCTAATATTCAGTCTTAAAACCATGCTTTCCAGCATAGTTTTATTTAGATATTTTATTATTGTCCACAGAGCATCGTTATGTTCCTCGCTCAGTTCTTGTGGATTTGGAGTCTGGAACCATGGATTCTATGAGGTCGTCACCTTTGGGCCAGCTTTTCAGACCAGATAACTACATCTTTGGTAAGAAAATAACCCATAAACCTCGCTTTAAATCCCTGCAATTTTGCACATCTTGTTCATTTTTTTATCCCACACTTTCCTTGCTTACTAATTTGGCTTCATTGTGACAAGCGACATGCATGAATTCAAGTAGCGAAAGAATGTCTTTAGAGCAGGTTTGGCTTTGTTGTTTATCTTTATGAATCTCCAGAGAATTGATATTTTTTTAAGGTTATATGCATTGAATTCTAAACAACGACAAATCAATGCCAAGATTTTTTTCTAGAAAGTTCGACTGTCATCTACGTAATTCTGTTTTAATGTTTTGAAATGTTGTCATAATTATCGAAAATAATCATCTTTGCAAAGAATATGAAATAACCTTTCACTCCAAGTTCTCTAAAACTTGTTTATAAGCTCCCTTACATTTGTAAATATTAGGGGTTTTTTTTATTCATAAACGACAGTTGGCACTGCTTTCGTTTGTTGCTGTCCTTCATTTTTTTTTCCAAAGAGCTGAGTGTTTACGCGTTGCCAATAGACGTAAGCATGGTATATTTTTTAAAAAACTTTGACATCTAACTGCAATTAAATTGAACTTATGTGATTATATCCATTGCTAATAGGCAAAAATAAGCCCTTTTGTATACTATTTACTTTGTATTTTTAAAGTTTCAAAGGTTGTTTCAAACGAAACTTTGTTAACACATCGGTATTTTGTATTCATTTACATATCTCGGCACGTTACAAGACCTCATACGGCGAAAAACCATTATATTTTATCCATTTGGAATCCTTAATGTTAAAAGGTTGTTGACAGATGCAGTAAGTGTTATATCGAGTTTAAAATCAACACGAATATTTTTAATCTTTTCAAAGTAAACATTTCTGAATTGCATGCGTGTTTTCAACCAAAGCTAGCTTGTCAACTCAAAAATACATACAAAATTATCATTTTACATAGCCAAAACAATGAACGAGTACAACAATTTCAATATTTTTCTCGTTGAGTATTCCTTTTTAAATATGTTTTTTTTTTAAACATTATTCCTCACAAAAAAAAATCGAAACTGGAATGTTGCGTGAGTTATACATGTATTACCCCCAGTGCAAAACAAATATTTTCTTGATTCAAGGGCGCCTATAATTATAACCTTGGCAAAATAAATCAATGAATATCCGTTAATAAAAGTGCAAAATTATTGGAATTTTCAGTAATATTATTTCAAATGTAAAACTTTGTTTTCTCAGTAAATATACATAATTATTCATTGTTTTTCGCACAATTTCTATAAAGATGAATGCAAATATATCATGTATTTTATTTTCGTGAGTTGAAGCTTCATGTTTATTGTCCCTATGGGGTTGTCTTTTCATGCTAGACTGCGTCCTTTGATGGGATAATTGTTTGTTCAATCCTAATGATATCTTTGTTGTATTTGAAAAATCATATCAGCAATAATTATCGTACAATCAAGCATTAGTTTCGCTACTAATTGGGATTTTTTCGGATTTAAGTGAATTATTCAGATACTTTGGCTAGTGGCACTGATGATTATTCAAATAAGTTGTGCACAAAAATATACTGATCAAATAAGGCTATTTTGTTTGCCTCTATATTATATTATGATGCGTTTTGAATACCGATATTATCATATACAAAATTATTTTCAAATAATGAAATATTATTATTGGCTATTAATATAATTTTCTATTTATGTATTATTATCTATATATATATATTAGCAACATCATCATCATTGTGATCGATGCTTGATTATAATCATATTATCATTTACATCATTTGATATCATCCTTATCATTATCATCGTTCTCATCTTTTTCATTATCTTCAGTGTCATTATCATCATAACTATCATCGTTATCATTGTCATCATCGTTATCATCGTCATCAGTATCATCATCATCATAACTATCATTGTCATCATCGTTATCATCAGTGTCATCATCATCATAACTATCGTCATTATCATTGTCATCGTAGTTATCATCGTCATCATCATCTGTCATCATCATTATCATCGTTATTATTATCAACATCGTTATCATCAGTGTCATCATCAGTGTCATCATCATCATCATCGTTATCGTTGTCATTCATCGTCAACATCGGTGTCATCATCATCATCATAGTTATTATCGTTATTATTGTCATCATCGTTATCATCGTTATCATTGTCATTATCGTTATCACGCATCAGTGTCATCACTTGCACTGAGCATCTTTTTCATTATATATTGTTAATCATTATTCTGATGATTATCAATATTATGTCTGTTGTTATCATTATCATCCCTTTTTAACTATTCCATTACACAACGTGGTCCTGCATATCGGCGTGCATCACACCATGCAATCATCACGTATATCATGCAATGACTAAGGTAATTGACTCCCTTCCTTCTAGCTAATTGAACGAACTAATGACTTTTTGAGACATGATGCATGGGTAAACAATAAACCAGCTAATTTTAGTTAATCAAAATGATCTAAGGTTGCATGGATTTATGGGTAATTGTGCACTGCGAGAAGTGATGAATCGCTTTTACTCAATTCAAGTAATTGAACAGTAAAATGCATCTAAAGTCGATTGGATCCAAAGTTATTACTTTCCTTGACGATCTGATAACGTGCATGTGTGATCTTACTCGATGAGCCATGGACTCTCGAAGACAACACAGAAAACATATGTTTACATAAAAAAATAAAAACAATTATACCGCGCCTACTTTTCCAACGTGTTGTTTTGCAGAGCTTCATTGATTCCATTCAATTTCATTCAGTTAAAACAAGGGGCTTGTGATGATTCAGTAACTTTTTCTCACGCTATGCTACATGCATGGTCATATTAAAAAAAATATGCTTATTATCAGTGATATTACCCATGGTTCCAGAGGGGCTAATTTTACTTTTATATAGGGAATAATACAAAATAGTCTTCGAAAGTACTTTAAATCGTAAAAAAATCTCAAACCTCTGGCATCCAGGGTATAGTCATTTATACTTTTTATTTATAAAATGAATTTCGGTTTAGGAATGCTCGATTCGGTACTCTGTATTCACAATGCAACCTTTCCTGCCGTATATGCGTCAGTATACCTATTTTAGAAAACGTTGCGATGACTCATTTATTCCAAGATATAAAAGAACGAAACGAAACGTCGAAACGACTCAAAAACGTTTTCAAAAAAGTTTCAAATCAGTGACAACACTAACACTATAAATATAAAGACACAATGGACATCTTTTTAAGCACGAATAGTTTCGTTTACTTTAATATATCAAAAGGTAAACATTTTAACAATAGTTCCCTTGCTCTTGATACTCTTGAGGAATGACGTAAGCAGCAGTACGTTAATTCAGAATGCCTTTTAATCTATTCTGCCGATTGAATTCAAATTATACTTGATAAATATTAAATCTCAAAAGCAATTGGACATTTTGAGACAAGTTATTTTCGCCGTTGCTACATGAAGCAGAAACAATCAATAAAACAGCCATTTTCTCTATGCATTTCTGATCAAATGTCTCACACTCAGTAACTGAAGTTATACCAGTCGGAATAATCAGAAACGAATGAATGCACAGGAATTAAAACAATGAAAAACATTTAGGCGTGAGTACTTCAAATGATTGATACTTTAGAAGTATATCAGAGAATTCGAAGAGCTACACTTCAAAAACGAATAAAAAGAGACTATTACTAGGCCTTTCGCACGTCAATGAAGTAAAGTAACGTAAACAATTAATGCAAAAAGTAAAAAGAAAGAAAAGTAGATGAATGAATAACTGAATGAATAGATGGATGGATGGAAGGATCTATGAATAAATGAATGAATAGATGGATGGATGGAAGGATCTATGAATGAATAAATGAATAGATGGATGGATGGAAGGATCTATGAATAAATGAATGAATAAATGAATAGATGGATGGATGGAAGGATCTATGAATGAATAAATGAATAGATGGATGGATGGAAGGATCTATGAATAAATGAATGAATAAATGAATAGATGGATGGATGGAAGGATCTATGAATAAATGAATGAATACATGGATGGGAGGATCTATGAATAAATGAATGAATAAATGGATGGATGGATGGAGGGAGGGAAGGATCTCACGCGGCTCAGTAAATATTCGCCCGATAGTATACCAACCCATAAACTTATGGTTCTATCATTTTTTGTGTGAGAAAGAAACGCGTATTGACTATACAAACTCCGCCACATAACGTGATAAAACTGATTGCTTGTACATGGCAATTTCGTTGCTTGTATTCTACTTTCCCTATATATTTGATCCGTGCAGTGTCTTGATTTTATTTATTTGTTTTGTTCGGTTGCGATAACATTATAGAATCGATAGGTAATAAAATGAAAGTTGTATTTACGGTGTTTTGTTTTTATATTACCTATCGTTTATATCAAACACCGACGCAGCCTATACTAGCTAGTTTACTCGCTAGTTTCCATTTGTTATAGAATCGATGTTTATATGTAATTATATATTCCAGGCAAATGTGGAGCCGGCAACAACTGGGCCAAAGGTTTCTACTCCAACGGCTGCAACCTCATTGAAGAAGTCTTCGACTGCATCCGAAAAGAAGCCGAAATCTGTGACTCGATCCAAGGGTTTATGCTAACACACTCCCTAGGTGGTGGTACAGGGTCTGGTTTGGGCACCCTGATATTATATCATCTCCAAGAAGAGTACCCGGATCGAATCATGAGTTCTGCAAGTATTTTCCCTTCGCCTAAAGTTTCTGAGATTGTAGTTGAGCCTTATAATGCAACATTGGCGTTACAGCAGTTGATAGAGACTACGGATGAAGTGTTTTGTTTTGACAATGAAGCTATGTATGATATCTGCTCTAGAACTTTAAAGCTTAGTACTACTACATATACGGACTTAAATCATTTAATAGCGAACACTATGAGTGGACTTACAACGTGTTTGAGATTCCCTGGTCAGGTAAGTAAAATAAATACAGAAGTAAATATTTGATTTGTTAGAGCAGGCATTTGGCCAGTAACAAAACGAGTAAAGGACTGGGTACTAGTTCTCCTAATTAATGTAATTAAAAAATGAGCCTCATAATATAAAAGAGCAGATCAAGATATGTAAGATTCCTGAGATTTGGTGCTTTTGGTTGGATATTGAGTGAGTTACAGCCATTCAAAACTGCCCAAAATTACAAAGGAATGTATGGATTGGAAGGACAAACCATACATTTCCTTCTATTTTTAGTCATTTTTATGAGGGTGTATCTTGGTCAGAATACAACCAAATGCAACCAAACTCAGGAATCTAACATATCTTGATGTGCTCTCTTTAATTATGATGTTTGCTTCTTAATTACATTAATAAGGCAAACTAGTACCCAGTCCTCTACTCGTTTTGTTACTGGCCATATGTTTCAGCTACATAGTAGGAGGGGTACATGGGGGATTGCGGTGTTGATGAATATTTTTTTGCGGTGTTGCGGTGAAAACATTCTCAAAGTGCGGTGTTGCGGTGATGTAAATGCCTTCGGTGTGTGGTGTTTGCTTTTCCAAAGCAGCTGAGGTGTGCAATGAATTTTATAGCTGTGGAGCTCGTAGTGTTTGGTGAGAGATATTGTGATGCAATGGTTTTTTTGGCGGTGTTGCGGTGTTGAGTTTCGAAAAAATAAGAAACGAGGGAAAAAACATTAAAATTGACAGAGCGGAGCAGAGCGATTGCATATACGTCGATCAGTTCCTCGTGACGGTTTTATGCCGGAGAACCAGTCTATTCTGATACGGGAGGTAGAATTCTATTTCTTCATAAATATGTATTGGTGGTCAGCTTGTACGGGCCGGTTTCGATAGTTTTTTTTGGTTTTACGGTTTTACTTCCGGGTCGAGCAGAACTAAAAATATCGCATTTGTGGCCAGCCGCAAGTAATCATATTTGAAATTGGTTTCGCACTAACCTTGGAATACATTACAAACGTTTCGTACCATTGTCCATGCTATTATACAACGAATCGAAAAATGGAGATCGTTTTGGCTAGCCTCTCATACATGTGATCTTGTTAGTATAAGTACAGGAAGATTTACGTCGCATCGACTTATGTAATGCTTCTTATCTTCACAGTTGAATGCAGACCTACGCAAGTTAGCTGTCAACATGATTCCATATCCTCGATTACACTTCTTTTTACCAGGCTTCGCGCCGTTAACGAGCCGCGAGTCGGCCTCGTACAGCGCTATAACAGTTAGAGAACTCACACAACAAATATTTGACCCACAAAACACTATGATCGCATGTAATCCAAGAAATGGCAAATATCTAACATTCGCGGCAATGTTTCGAGGCATGGTTTCAATGAAAGAAGTAGAAAAGCAAATGCTTGATCATCAGAATAAAAACAGTTCGTTGTTCGTTGAATGGATCCCTAATAACGCGAAGGTCGGTGTTTGCGATGTTCCTCCGACCAATATGAAGATGTCTGCTACATGTATAGCTAGTAATACTGCAATACAAGAACTCTTTAAAAGGCTGTTGGATCAGTTTAGTGTTATGTATAAGAGAAGAGCGTTTGTGCACTGGTTTACTGAAGAAGGCATGGACGAGAAGCAATTTTCTGAGGTAAGAAAGGATTTTGCTGTAAATTTGATAATGTTGTCTGGTCAGGATCATGATCATATGATAATAATGGTAGTTGCTGATGGTGGTGGTGATTGGATAATTATGATGATGATGATGATGTTGACGATGATAGTTTTGATGGTAATGATGACGACGATGAAGATGATGAAGGTGATAGCAGGTGGTGATGATGAGTGCAATGATGATGAAGATGACAATGATGGTGATGATGATGACGATCAGATGATTTCAATGATAGTAGTGATGGTGGTCGACGATGGTTATGATGATGCTGTGGACAATGTTGCTGATGATGATGATGATGATGCTAATGAGTGATACTATAATGATGATATACCGAATCGAAATATGGCGTACTCTTATTGTTCTTGACTCTCTAGCCTCGTGTTCACGTTGGAAAACAATAGAGTTTTCACATATATGCGAGGCTGGGCAGTCAAGAAGAATTGTTATTCAAATTGGCCGCCATATTTCGATTCGGTGTATGGTGGTTGCTTTCATGTTCATACCAGATTGTTGCAGCTATAACACGTCCAGTAGTTATATTATGCCATATTTCTCATTGTTTCCACCAGGCCGAAAATGAAGCAAGGGATCTTATAGCTACCTACCAGCAGTGTCAGGATCTAAAGGTTGACACAGACTTAGACGATCTTGAAATAACAGATCTTGAGATTTATGACGACTCACTGGAAACATGGGATAGCTTAGATGTAACGAACGATTCATTGATGAGTGGACCGATCAACTCATGATCAGGCAGGCTCATGGGATCCCTTTGTCATTCACCTTTCATGGGATGCCTTTTGTCATTTTTCTGACCGAGGGGGAATTGGTCCTCAGCACGAAATGTGAAGCGTCAGTCCCTCTCGGTCATTCGAGACAGGGAGCCCAATACATAGAAAACGAAATAGAAAACTAAGGCTCAGGGTTTGGAGAGAAGGAAGGGAGGGGATAGGAAGGGGAGAGGAGAGGAGAGGGGGAATGCGGAGAAGGGGGGAAGGGGAGGCTATAGATTAGACGAAAGGTAGCTAGACTTGTTCGTCGCAGAATAGCTAATTTTCTTGTGTGGAAGTATTTGAGAACAAATCCTATAACATCTCCACAAGGATAGGGGAGAACAATTTGCGCGAATTGGTATTTTATTACTCGTGTTCTCTCGACATAATTTTCCAAAAAGATTAGGATATCGACATTTTAAAAACAAGAGACCAGCAACGTTTTCGTTGTGGATAAAAAATAATTACGCCCACATGGGCATATTTAAGTAGTTACAGTTGTAATTTGGTTGCTGTTAAAACTACTCCATAGTAAGTCGCAAGTACAACAAATTGCAATAAGGTTGTCATATAAAAATAACTTGGTGTAATTTATTTATTCAGTTTGAAGAGACTTAGGGAGGGGGGGGACTTCAGAAAAATACGAAAATAACGAAAACAGTATTTTTAATTATTTTCTAAATTTTGCTATTTTCTAATTATATGATAACGTTCTTGCAATTAGCTGTATATTTAGCTGGACAAATTTGTTATAGATGGGCTCGCTGTATTGAGCCTGAAAGAAAAAGACGAGTAGGCTTACTTTTATAGTAACACAGGAAACCCAAACGAAATAATTTAAATGCTTGTAGAAGGCTATTTTTTAATGATGTCTTTTTAAATGACAAATCTCTATAACTAAATTGACGAGTCGCTAATATATTTATTGGAAAAAATATTAATGTTTTGAAATTCCTCCGCTCTCTGAATATAGACAATATTAGTCTATCAATATCTATTAATCTATTAGCTTATTACTGATTGGTCATTTGCAGAGATGCTGGCGTCTTTGTGTAATGTGATCAGTCTACGCACATGTGCATTAGTACCTTGTGCATTTGTTGGCAACAGTTTTATCGTCGAAAAAGGTTTTTCAATTAAGGCGATAGTTAATTCCAAGAAAAAAATATTCCTTGCTCTATTTCTAATCACGAATAATCATAAATCGTGAATAATTAACATGGAGGTTATTATTAATAATCGGTAATCAAGGTGCTCACAGTCATTATTTCCTCCAAGCACATGGACACCCTGACACAGAGGGTATTGGTAAAACTTTTAGTGTTGTTTGATACAGTCCATGAAATTATTAAGCACCTCGGTTATTCGTGTTTAGAAATACATGCCTAAATTTCTTTCTTTCTTGGAATGACCGGTCACCTTGGAAATTATTTTTGAAACGGGTACATGCAAGTATTACACAATTTACAAAGTATATGATAAGTTCATCTAAGAAACCTGGGAACGAGTCTTCCATAAATGACCGAAAGGACTGGGTTTACCTTACACATTATACCGCTGGTCGGTTGAAAAGACAACGTGCATAAATATTTAATTGAATATAATGTATATATAGTGCTAGCAATGTTACTGTTGTATTAAAAACACATCAAAAGAAAACCGGCTTGTTTGTAATGTTTCGCCTGTGTATACGTCGTACACAGATTAGCTGAATCTACAGTCCACACTACGAAGCCTGCAAAGCCGGATGTCGGCAATATGAATACAACTTTTGATTTATTGCACGTTTTTTTAAAAAATATTTGTATCAAAATGCAAATTCTAGCACTGCATCTAGCATCTTGTTATGGTAGGTCTAGTCTGGGACCTAAACTCGCCTTCACTCGCAGCGAGTTTGGGCGAGACTGCGCGAGTAAGGCGAGTTAAGGTAAAATCACAAAATTACAATGCTGCGAGTTAAGGCGAGTTAAGGAAAAATCCCATAATTTTGATACCACAAGTTAATGCAAGCTGGTGTGAGTACATAGGTACATATTGCATGGTATGTCTGATCTGGTATATTTCAGTGTAGACAGTACATTCAGTTTACATTAAAAAGGAACAGCTAATTTAGTCAATTGAGTTAATGCGAGTTTGTGCGAGTAAATGCGAGTTTTAAGGCGAGTTTAGGTCCCAGACTAGGCCTTATGGTCATGTAACACAAAATCATACAACCAAAATATGCTACACTGAAATAAATCGATGACAAAAGAAGAAAAGCCGACATCCTTTGCAGGCTTCATAGTGTGGACAGTGTAGCCATGATTGCGATTTTTGGATTAGGTGTATTTATATGACGTTTCGACGGCATGTGTGTCAGTCTTCATCACTAATTTTATAACTTATATCGAACCCTTTGCTACCCCCCTTGGGACTCTGAGTAACACAGTGGTCAAACGACAACGTAAAAAAAATAAGAAATAAAACAAGTAAAATGATCCAGCACACAAATCTGACATACGAACTCTATAAAAAACGATGGAATAGACCACTTTCATCGCTTTTTTCTCAAAATATAAACACAAATACAAAAGTATAGACTCATGGTAGCTTTAACATATAACAAAGGTTATGTACACGAAACTTCAAGCTTATATATTCAGGGCTTTTCTTATAAATCGACTTCAAACACTGTAGTCCGCAATTCCTAATGTATAAAATGGCAAATTTACCGCTGTGAGAATTTTGCAACGCATGCGTAGTTGTTTGACCGCTGTGTTACTCTGAGTATCTAAGGGTTCACACAGATACCTGAATTCGCGCTTTTTTTTCAAAATCAACTCATATGCATCTCAATATCGCGTCTAACCTCCTAAACTAGTGTAAATGAACTGATAGTTTTCAAATGTTTGACTTTTAACATTATCTATATCCGGGGCGGTACACGTTTGTTAAGACACTGGTATTTGTACTCAAGACTAAAGAAGTGATCTTAATTTATCGCGATAATGAACAGCTAATTGGAATCGTTTAGTGCTAATATCTGTTCAGTTAGCACCTCAAAAGAGTCATTATACAGTCCTTTACATAATATTTATACAACAACACAAATTTCGTTTAGAAAAACTTAGCACATTGCATCACGATTCATTCGGACATTTTTACATTCAGATTGAATTGGAGTTATACAGCTCAATCGAACAAAGGATTATTTTATTTCTCGACTTCTTTTCTTCACATTTATTCTATTATCGTTATTAATTCAGTGTTTTCAAACCTATTTGCTTGATCTAGTTGTTTATTTTGTTGATGCTTCAATAACTGACAAGATTGAAGAATAAGTAAACAGTCTAAACACACTGGTGTTTGCTCATCGCTCGTGAAACGTACATTATCTATTGCTTGCTAGAACTTTACCAACTGTGTCACGGAAAACTTTAGTTTTTGTAGTTTGACTAAGGCGCCACCTTAGAAATAAAACGCGCGACAATTTGCTATTTTTTTTGTTTACAATTCGTCCTCCAGGATATCGTCAGTCTATAAGCCTTAGTGTGCGAGTGGGTTTGGTTGAATAAGAAACGACTATGTACGTGATCGCACAATGCAAACACTTCTGTGGGGGAGCAGTAATCAAATGAGCATTTAATAGCGCAACTTCACAATAGCAATCTACGTATTTCCGTCTAAACCACAATAATACAATAAGATTTACGTCTCCTGGGAAAAATACTGCTCTTATTTGTTGACAAATCTCGAGGACAAAAGTGATATTAGGGCTGAATAGTCGGCAAGACTTTCAGAACAACTATTGATCAGGTAGAGTCAACATCTCTGTAAAGTCGTATATATCAATTATTTCAGTGACAAACACTCTTTAATCAAAATGAGGGAAATTGTTCATTTGCAAGCCGGACAATGTGGAAACCAAATTGGAGCCAAGGTAAGGATTAATATTTATTTATTTCAGAGTATTTTTTGAATCTTTTTGGGGGGTAGATTTTTTGCATGATGAATTTATGGCATATTGTTTCAGTTTTGGGAGGTGATCTCGGACGAGCATGGCATCGACCCTACTGGAACTTACCACGGCGACTCAGATCTGCAGCTAGAAAGAATTAACGTTTACTATAATGAAGCAACTGGTAAGTATAGCTCCGGCAGTATTATGATAACAGTAGTGTACGCTGTGTCAGTGTAGAATGATTCAGTGTTAAGCTTGGGTGAGGTATATCTTACCGTAAAACGATACGACTTCAAAATGATTTTCTTCTTTTATTTGGGTGAGGTATAAACTCCGTCATCTAACCGTAAAGCGATACGACTTCAAAATGATTTTCTATTTCAAAACTGTGCGATAACTACAATCATATTCAAAATTGTTTGGACATTGCAACGTTTGATGACCTTTTTTGTTTGAAGTTTGAAAAAATATACAAAATAAATAAATTTTCTTTGGAGAGGAGTGGTGGGGGTGACGTAAGATTTGTATACTGGGAGGTTTTTTTACGTAAAAACTGAGTATTTGTCGCAAGGTATTTTGCACATTATTGAGATGTAAAATTTATGGGAATTTCACCAATGTTTATAAGGTACAGACATGCTGTAAAAATGTACACTAACTAACTTTTTAGAGTGGGGGGTTCTAGTGTTTAATTTTCATTCATAAGAAAGCAAATGGTTTATGCATGTACCGATTGACATAATATATTGGCCATGGTCTAGTCGACGTTTGTATGCATGGTAACAATTGAAGTTAAAAGGCACGATAAATTAAATCAGTATTAAAAGCAGCGTCAGATAAAAACTGGAAAGATTCTAGTGAAATTTAAAAAGAGCTGAAGAGTTGTTGTTTTAGGGAAGCACCACTTTGCTTTAGTTTTCTTGACAAAAAACACTATTTGATCCAGATACAAATCAAAACTCAAACATATTTATTAGTTACTATTCGCCATGTTGGGACTTGGTGTACACCGTCAATGTCCCGAGACAATCCATAAGGTAGAACAATTTTTAAATAACTAAGTTCTTTGTGATTTGAAGGATATCATAACCAGTCTCTCTATTACAGTGAGGACACTCGAACCGCGAACACTTTGAGTTTTTTGTTACTTTCCTTGTCCCACATCCCATGAGCGAATAGATTCGAAATAAGATTTATTATGAACATTTTTTGTATTTGAACTCAGTGCTTTATTTTATAGTAACATGAAAAAGTCAAGTGTTCAAGGTTCGAGTATCCTCACTGTTACTAAGAAAAGAATCAGGCAATCAGTTGGCTACGATTTCAACCGTTATTGTTTTGTAATTTTCCAGGGGGGAAGTATGTCCCACGATGTGTTTTAGTGGATCTGGAGCCAGGAACAATGGATTCCGTACGGTCAGGCCCTTTTGGACAAATTTTCAGACCTGATAATTTTGTCTTTGGTAAGTTAACGTTTTTACTTTGGATTTCTTTCTTTCTAGTGAAATCTATCATACACTATTTTGGTGTTTACTTTTATGTTGTTTTGTACGCCATTTACACCTTTTGAAAAGGATTTCGGCTTTGTTTACATCAGGATAGCTGCGCACAAAACTATAACTTAACTGGCCGTTGAATTGTAGTCACACCTTCTAGAAATGATATAGAGTGTAGGCTTAAACAACACTGACACAGAAGATTAACAATTGTGCTTTGCTGTTCACGTCTATATAGTTTTACATGCATTTTGCATCTTTTGAAAAGGATTTCAGCTTTGTTTACACCAGGATACTGCGCACAAAACGATAGCTAACTGGCCGTGGTATTCACACCTTGTTGAACTGATATAGAGTGTAGGCTTAAAACACACAGAAGATTAACAATTATGCTATACTACTGTTCATGTTTATATTGTTTTACACGCTTTTTGAATCTTTCGAAACGAATTTGCTTCCTATACATCATGATACTTGCGCACACAAAGGCAACTAAGTGGTATTACACAGGTTCACGCCGCATAGAGTGTACGCGCTCCAAAACACTTGCACGCACATACATAAGAATTGAAAAGGATAATTGTCTCAACTATTTTGATTATTCTTGTACCGGTCTGTTGCAAGTATTAAACGGACGCACTTAAGCATAACCACAAACTCGGAATCACTTGTTGTCAGCGGAAAAACGATTGTCTAAATACATGTCCCGGACCAACTGCCGGCATTCGCAGAAGTTCTTGTTGTGCGCCTGTCCATAGTTCCTACACTTAACCCTAGGTATATGAGTTCAACTAGCAGTGCACACATAAGAAACACAAACACAAAAGATTTACTATCGTAATATATAAATCAAAGGCTAAAAAGCCACATTAAACCCATTTTCGCTTATGCCTCGCGTGTTAAAGACCTTGGAATAATACAGATGCACATTCAGTGTAATGTTAATTCTTTTCTCGTTTTCGTTCTTTTTCCCAGGACAAAGTGGTGCAGGAAACAACTGGGCCAAAGGTCATTACACAGAAGGAGCTGAGCTGATAGATTCCGTTCTAGATGTAGTTAGAAAAGAAGCTGAAAGCTGCGACTGCATCCAGGGTTTCCAGCTTACACACTCACTAGGCGGTGGCACAGGTTCTGGAATGGGAACACTTCTTATTTCCAAGATCCGTGAAGAATATCCAGATAGGATCATGAACACATTCAGTGTTGTCCCCTCACCCAAAGTTTCAGATACAGTTGTTGAGCCATATAATGCTACACTATCAGTCCATCAGCTTGTTGAAAACACAGATGAGACATACTGTATTGACAATGAGGCCCTGTACGATATCTGCTTTAGAACCCTTAAGCTCACAACACCCACATATGGAGATCTGAATCATTTAGTTTCTGCAACCATGAGTGGTGTGACAACATGTCTACGATTTCCTGGTCAGGTAGGTCAATCTTTACAACTATTTGGATTACTATTTTTTTGTAATGCGCATGAAGGTATTGGCTGGTGTTTTTTTTTCGTTTCAAAATAGTTAACTAAACAACAAATCTTTGTTCCTTTCAGCTCAATGCCGATTTGAGAAAATTAGCTGTCAACATGGTGCCATTCCCACGTCTCCACTTTTTCATGCCTGGTTTTGCTCCACTGACCAGCCGTGGATCTCAGCAATACCGTGCCCTGACTGTCCCTGAGCTTACACAGCAAATGTTTGATGCCAAGAACATGATGGCTGCTTGTGATCCAAGACATGGTCGCTACCTTACGGCTGCAGCAATTTTCCGTGGCCGTATGTCCATGAAGGAAGTTGATGAGCAGATGTTGAACGTGCAGAACAAGAACAGCTCCTACTTTGTAGAATGGATCCCCAACAATGTCAAGACAGCTGTCTGTGACATCCCACCCAGAGGTCTTAAGATGGCTGCAACATTCATTGGTAACAGTACTGCCATCCAAGAGCTGTTCAAGCGTATCAGTGAACAATTCACAGCTATGTTCAGGAGAAAGGCTTTCCTTCATTGGTACACTGGTGAGGGTATGGACGAGATGGAATTCACTGAGGTGAGTATTCCTCAAGAGGTTAAAACGATGATGATAGTGATGATGATAATATCTTTGATGATAACGATTATGATGATGGTGATGATAGATGATAAATTATTTATTAGAAAGAACCCCATCACAGTTCCCTGCGCCATGAATGGCAGCCGGGCCTTTGCATTGAAACGAGACAAACATTTAGCTTGCAATGATAGAGACACGTGAATAAAAGGTCTCTATTAACGCAAGCTCAACGTTCGTCTCGCTTCGATGCAAAGGCCCAGCTAGCTACCTTTTAAAATGGCGGAATTATGAAGAGGACTATTGTACTGTACAATGCATGTTTTGCATATATATTCTATAACAAGTCAAATAATTTTTAACCCTTTCCAGGCCGAATCCAACATGAACGACTTGGTGTCTGAATACCAACAGTATCAGGAAGCGACAGCTGAAGAGGAAAACGAATTTGATGAGGAGGAAGAGGAAGGCGTCGAAGAAGCAGCATAGATTACTATACAAGCCACACAACCGAACATATTGAATGATATTTTTATATATTCTCGATTGTGCTCTTCTAGGGTACTGTTTAACGATCACGCCATACATAATAGATACACGATTTCATACGTCACCATTTCCAAGACGATAAGGAGTTGTGGGTACTCTTCATAACAGGAGAATGCAAAGTATTATAAAAACAGCAAAATTTCAGTCAATGTACGGATTTTTTGGGGTCCAGTCCAAACAAATTGCAATAGAATTTTTCTTACAGTAATTATGTTAGGATAGGTGTCCTAAACAACATACTAAAAATCCCCAAAAATCCTTTTAATGGAGCATCCTCAAAAATCGAACCAAAGGAACCCCACAATGGGAACAAATATGACCAAGCTGTTAAATTTTTTCAAATATGAAATAATACAAATATTTCCAATTTATTGTGATAGAATAGTGTTTTGGATTCAAACCACAGATTGACTGGACTATAAATCCGAATAACTAAAAATATCTAACGCTTTCTGTTTAGACCATTATACCCATAATTCCTTTCCACTTGACATTCCTCTTTGCAATAGAGGTATACATACATATAAATAGAAAACTTTCATACATACAATATCCACTATATCCTAGATTATCATTTCAATCACAAAAACATTTTTTACTTTAATATTTTATTTTGTTCTAAATTCTAACTGTGCAAATAAATAAAAGGTGAAGAAACATATTTATTCTTGTCTTTAGAGGTATCTATTTTATTATTTCATTCCCAATCCAAACACTATATTATGGTGGTTGTAGAACACTATAGGGCTATATCCATGAAATAAAACCATAGTTTAATAGTTCTTATTTATATTGTCTAAAGTCACTAAAGAAAAGTAATGTTATAACATGGTATTGTTTCATGTTTCTGGGCGAATGAGTGTGACTATTAAGCAATTATTGGGCGAGGTTGAATGAGCATGATATCGTGAATTATTAAGACCGAGGTCTGTGTTATCTGCCGAAGCCGGAGGTTGAAGCAGATAACACAGACTCGAGGTCTTGATAATTTACGATACCATGCGAAAACTTAACCCAATAATTGTTTGATAATACATTATATAAAGTAAAAGTACAATTATAATTAGGTAAAAAAAGAGACAATAACAAGCAAATCTTGCTGCCATTTTCACATCAACTCCCTGAGAACGGAGGGAGCCTGGGAATTTGACAGTGATAAATGCAGTACAGCAGATACTGCATTTATCACTGTCAAGTTCACATGCTACTCAGATTTAGCTGTGTGCTCTCAGCCAATCAGATTCAATGTAGTTAGTAAAATGTATTATAACAATAGTTATTATAGTTAGTAACTAATGAACCGTCAATCAAGCACCCCTAACACCTTAATAAGGCAGTCCCTCCCCTCCCCCGTCACCCCCAAAAATACAACTTGGTGAATCACCTGCTGAGTATAGTAGCAGTTTAAAAGACCAACAACTGGAAACTCCGATCAACACAATAACAAGCTTTAATTTCCTGCCAATAGATGTTACACTACCAAGGAACAACTGTTCCATCATAGCTACAAAACGTTCCTGTTTTACTTGGATCCAAAGAACTGATCACTTTCATCATTCCAGCAACACTCTCTTCTGTTGTCATCAGTGCACCTGGGCCTCCATTTGGTGTCTTGACCCATCCTGGGTTCATCACAAAAGCAGAAATACCATCATCTTTCAAATCAACACTCAAAGATTTCGTGACATTGTTTAGGGCTGCTTTGCTAGCACGCGAAGGATACAATTTACCAGACGAATTTTCACTAACAGAGGCTGTTTTGGCCGATATATTCACAATTGCAGCGCTGCAAGTAGATGTCTTTGTGCTGTTTTTACCAGCTTGTTTCAAGAAGGGAAGCAATGCTTGCACAATCATGAGAGGGGCCACGGTATGAACACGAAATTGCTCCATCATTTGATCTGCTGTAACGTTGTCTATCGTAACTCGGGCAGTTATACCAGCGTTATTGATAACTAGGTTTAACCCACCATCTTGTAAAATCCCCCCAACATCATTCGCAATATTCTTGATATCATCGTCGCTAGTAACATCTAGTTTGAGTAGATGCAGATTCGAGTTTGATTCTGAAAGTTTTACGAGTTCTTCTGCACTTTCTGGCTTAGGTGAGCGACACGTTGCGAAAAGATGCTGTGGAGGTTGAGGCAGATTTAGAAATTGCTTGACAAATTCTAATCCTATTCCTCGATTACAGCCAGTAATAAGAACATTGCGATAGAAGCCCACCATGATGCAGAGAAATGCGCTATTGCAGAAAATTTATGCAAATATTATGAAAACCGCACATAAGAGTAAGAATGGGTCGAGCTTCGGTGTTTTTTCTCATTGGGCTTCCTGTGTAAGCTATAATCTGAAAAATATTCGAAAGTAAATTAAGGACGGGGCCTACTATTGCACTGCGCAGGCTACTGCGCATCTACAAAATTTCCATTTTAACGCGCTATCTTACCTCAAAAGATGACAAAATACAAATAAAAAAACATCTAACGATGGTAGACGCGACGGTAGCGGTTTTTTATAAAACAGTCCCACATAGCACTTATGATGACGAATTTCTTTACTTAGTAGGGAGGGGACCGGAAAGAAATTGTCTTATGATGATCTTCGGCGGCAAAGTTTACCACGCGATAACTTTTTAAAACGCCCGGTAACCCCAATTTTTTTACAACTGCAATTATTAAGAACATGTTAGACAATCGTTTTGATGTAAAATTTCGAAAAAGCAACTGATTTTGGAATGGAAAATTGACAAAATTTCGAATTTTCTGAACCGTCGTAAAATGCAAGTCGCGATGCTAAAAAAATCATATTTCACTACTTACTTTTGAAAATACGTTACAAAATATATATTACTTTTAGAAAATTACTTGCTGGTTCTTTACCGCTATCAAAGAGATGTTTCAATGAAAATCCTTTGAAAAACATTTTTATTTGTCGATGCCGGTAAAATCGTGACGTCAGCCATATTTAAGACTCATTATTTCTCTTAACTGCCCGGTGACCCCACCTTTTTTAGCCAGATTTGAAGAACCCTCTAAAGGGTTAAAACAACTCACATAGTTATTTGAAGAAGACATTACTTTTTAATTAATAGGCCCCGTCCTTAAAGGACGTGTTTTCTAAATGACCTTAGTTTGAATTTCGAGCTTATTTTTGTCCATCCTAACCATTGAATAGACATTTTACATATTTATTTCATATTAGGTGTTTGAATTGGTGAACAGTAAAACCATCCAAACACTTTTTGCATGTCACCAATATGCAATATGTGTCATTCTTATCTTACTTGTAGTAATATAAGCTGTGCTAATACAGGTTGTAGGTTTTGTAATAAAGAACCACAGGGAGCCCTAATAAATCAATAATTATTAATAAAATAGACGAAAAACGCGCGCGCATGCAATTGTTCTTCGCTTGGGTTTCCTGTGTCGACTACTGCTCGTTATATCTGGTGGGCTTCCTGTGGCTGCCGTTGCTTGGTGACGAATGGTTGACGAATGGCAAAATTCAAAACTTTTCTCGCGTAGCTTTTCTCCGCAAATCTCTCTAGTTTAGTAATATGTGACAAGGTAACATATATATTATCTCAAGGGGTGGACAAGTTACCAAGCAACGGCTGCCACAGGAAGCCCAACAGATATAACGAGCAGTAGTCGACACAGGAAGCCCAAGCGATGAACAATTGCATGCGCGCGCGTTTTTCATCTATTTACCCATAATTTTTGATTGATTAGGGGTCCCTGTGAAAGAACTTGAAATGGCAGTATTTAGGAATGGCAAGACTATCCTGCTATCCGGGGATCGGCTGGTCGGAAATTTTCAAAAAATACCCCTAAAAAATTCAAAAATTCACATTTGACGCCCTAAGAGATACCAAATCGTTGATTAAGAGATACAACGAGCATCCCTGGTACTTCCCCCCCAGGAAGACTATGAGATATTCTGCCATGTAAGGCAACAACAAGTAAGATTTCTATCAATTGACAACATTTATTTCACAAGTTAACTCATCAGTTTTACAATCCAGATTGTTAACAATGTACAGACTACAAGTTTGGTTCGTGAATAGAATCACATGCAAACTGGTTGACATGAAAAGCAGAAACGAGACAAGTTTACAATGCATTTTCTTTCTCTTCTTTGTACTGGTAGTGTAGTTTAGCTACATCAGTCTGTGAGACCTTAACCCATCCAGTCTCCTTCATATGGTATACTGAAACAGAAAATATCATCTTTTAATACCAAAAATGTGTACTACATACAATACAAATAGTCACACTCAGTGGCGGATCCAGGATTTTCAAAAGGGGGGGGGGGGGGGGATTTTGACTTTTATATACAAAGAGCATTAGTAATGTAAGAAAGTAACAAAGGAATAACAAAAGAAAGGGTTCAGCTTGAGTGATCTTCTTTTGTCTTGTAATTAATCCCTTTCCCATAAAATTACAAGAGTCAGGACAATGTTCTTTCAGATGCCATGTCGATCCGACAGTTTTAAGTATATCATACGAAAGATAAGTCTATGGAAGGAAAACACTGTTTAGTTCCAAGTTTTTTTCATCCAAAACTTGGATCTAAACGATGTTTTCCTTCCTCGAACTCATCTTTCTTATAACAGGAAAGTTTTGGAAATTGGCAATGCATTTTTCCAGGACCTGGAAAGTTTTGGAAAATTCCTTTTTCACCTGCTGGGCTATGGAAAAGTTATGAATTTTTTGTCGGTTGCCCAGCTCCTACCTTGCAAAGAACTGTTTTCGTTGTAAATAAAAAACGGCTGATGATTTTTTTGCCTGTCGCAATCAATGCCCATTGGCACTTTTCGCTTGTGTGGTTTTGGAATTTTCAGTAATAGGCTTTGAAAAAGTTTTGGAAATTTTCTCTGAGGATTCTGTACGAACCCTGTTATAATGTTCTTTTAATTAGGTAACAGTATGTGTACATGTATAAAATACTTACAATTTACAACCCCTCCACTGTACGCATCCCTGTGTGTAGCATGGTAAATGGATCTCATTCCAAGATCATAAGCATATTCTGGTGTCATGTCATAATCATATCCACTATCCAAGACACCGTAGGCATATGTAGCACCAGAACCAACACAGAACATGTTGTTACTTAGTCTTGTGCCATCACTGTCTACATAGTATAGACCGGGACCCTGCAATCAAACAATGAATGTTACATACCAGGCCCGTGGGTAGGGGGTGCACAGGGTGCGTTCACCCATTTTGGTCTTGCAATGCACTATTCAGTATTCAGTATTCTACGATTTTTGCAATAGCTGTATATTGTACATGTATGTGAAGACTGAAAAGTCTGGAACATTAGGGTCAATCTCTTGTTTTGTCGATAAAATAATCAACTAAATAAACAAAAATACATTTAATACATGAAAATCAACCCAATAAATAAATAGTGACATGAAAGAAAAAATAAAGGAAAGTGTAATAAAGTGAATAACAAGAAGTTTAACTATCAAGTTATTTGTTTGATATTTCGGATAGCCTCCGCTATCCATCATCAGAATTTTATTTCAATTTTGCATAAAGTACTTTATGCAAAATTGAAATAAAATTCTGATGATAGCGGAGGCTATCCGAAATATCAAACAAATAACTTGATAGTTAAACTTCTTGTTATTCACTTTATTATAAAATCATTAGCCTACACAAACATATTTACAAAGGAAAGTGTGATTTACCTTTTTATCCCATCCACAAATCATAGTTCCCTGAAAAGACATTTAAAATTAAATGTGAAATAATATATCATATATTTTTACATTTTTATTTTATTTTAATCAATTTGCCACAGTGGCAGGGATAAAGACACAGGGCAGAGCCCCAATTGCTTGGCAATATCCCCTAAGAAATAAGATACAACAAAAAAAGATATAATGAAATAAAGATATTATGCTGTATGAATAATTAATTTACAATTAATGTAAAATTTAAAAATATACACCGAATCGAAATATGGCGACCAATTTGAATAACTAATGTTATTGACTCACTACTAAGCCTCTCATTCATGTAAAAACTCCATTGTATTCCATCATGAGCACGAGGCTAGCCAGTCAAGAACAATAGCAGGCGGCCATATTTTGATTCGGTCTATTTATTTAATTTTTGTTTTTGTTTAATTAACTTTTGTATTCTATAATACAATGTACAACTGCATCATTTGTATTTTGAGAATATTTTCTATAAATGGTTTACATATTCTTTCAGTTTGTTGACATATTTAAAAGAATTGAGGATAAAAAAAAGTCCATGGAAAAATGGCAATAGCATACATAAATCAGATTCCAATTGACGTTTCTTACAAAGTAAATGGCAACTAGTGAGTAAACTAGTATAGGCTGTGTCGGTGTTTTATATAAATGATAGGTAATATAATGAAATTTTTAACACCGTAAAAAATGTTGACTTAACTTTACTGACATTTCAAGCTTTAGCCCTTCGTCGGAGTAAAAGAGTTAGACGGTCTAACTTCTTACTAGGTAGCTAATCATATGTGAATTCCCAACAAACCTCATTCTGACTTCTGGTGCTTTTGTTTGACAAAGTCAAAGTGAGGCTTACCAGGCATTTGCATATGACTAGCTGCTTCAAGAGAAGAGTCCATGAACCTTACCATTGACAATCCCATGCCTTTATAACTATATACCATGTTGGCCAGGATTTTGGATGCGGCTGCTACTGAGATACGTTCTTTGTTACGCAGCTCATAGATTCTGACAACCCAACCAAAAATTATGTCATAATTATAAACTTAGACGGCAAAATAATCCCTACTTTTATGAAAAAACTCTGAGGAAACAAGTGCAAGTTCAATCAAACCTTGTCATTCACGGTTAGTGCTGATGTCAGTAAACAAAATCTAAGGAGTTTTCAAGTAGTTTTCAAGAACCAAAAAGTAATTTTTAAGCACTTTTTGTGACTTTTTGTCTGGTGCATTCTAGGACGGTTGTTCCCAGTACCTTGCAATAGATGCAGGGAAGCTTGTCGGATAATTCCTTTGCAATTTTAATTAATCTTGTTGAACTTACTTTACAAAAATGTACAATACTAGAATTTTTACTTAACTTTAATTTGCAAGGAGTTTTTAAGGAGTTTTTACTGATTTTCTAAAATTCAAGGGCTTTTCAAGTGCCCTTAAAACGTAAATCAAATCTAAGGAGTTTTTAAGGAGTTTAAAGAGTAGCATGAACCCTGTCATTTCCTTGGAGTTTTCATGTAAACGTAGGGACTGTTTTACAGTCTATAATAAACTGTAATTAATTAACAAACAATAAATAGAAACTAGCGAGTATTTATGAAATTGGTGTATACATTCTGTGAATGAATAATAAAACAATAATTTTTGAATTTCATTTTTGTACAATATCAAGAATTATACAGATGATACCATAGAAATAACACCCTCTACACAATTTTTCATATATAGGACCATACAAGTGTACATGTTTTACCTGCATTGTTTAGCAAGAAGTCTTTCCCAGAAAGAGCAGTCGGCGGCCCCACCAGCCATTGTACCCAGTAGATATGGGTTAATTTCTATCACCTTCTTTACTGTCTGGGAAGCTAGTAAAACAACCAAAAAAAACATGATTGACTCACACTGATTGTATTGTATTGTAGGTTTATTAAATATGCAGTTGAAATAATATGAAAGTTTGGGTGTCTACCTATTGATTTGTTTTGCCACCCAGTTATCTTAATAATGACATCATAGTCATCCCTACCAACATCATTGTCATCGTTATTATTATCATCATCATCATTATCGTCATCATCCTCAACATCAATATTATTGTCATCATCATCATCATCATCATCAATAGTCCTGGAACTACATGTATCTTATAGCCCTGAGGAAGGATTTTTTTAAAAATACTCATTTAAATCTTAGCTTTTAATAAAGTTGTTGATACAAAATTATTTTCAATATTTTATTTTCGTTCAAGTCCTTGATTATTAGATATCTTTACCTATATACGAGCCAGCTGTTGCTCTTGAGTCTACTGCAACAATTACTCCATGTTTGAATTTATAGGCCATTGTTGTGGTACCATGATCAAAATGTATCTTGACATCACTTTCTCCATTACTGAAGGGTTTTAGGAACTCTACGGGCTAAAAACACAAAAAACATTTTATACATATACAGTCAATGTCATTAATATTGTCATTTGCACCTACCCGTTACAGTGCGAATCGAAAAAACCATAGGGACCCAGAAATGTTTTAGAAATCGTTTATTGTTCGTTGAACAACTTATAAACAACTCTAACTACAAAAAGTTTATCATACTGCACATCAGTCAAACATATTGTGGTGATATAGTTGTTTCTGAGTTATTCAACGAATAAAACATGATTTCTAAAATAATTGTGGGTGCCGACGGTTTTGTGATTCGCACTGTAAGGGTCGCAACAACAAAAAATGTTCTGTCTAGATGTAAACTTCCAAAGTTTGGTGCCAATGCAAATTAAATAAATTCAATTTGTTGAGGTAAATTTTGCATATTGTATATTTTTGTTGCATCTGTTAAAGGATAGATGCAAGTGCAGAACATATCTATAAATTTCTAGCCTTTTTCACAAAAGTGGTTTTACAAACATACGAAGTTTAGGGTGCCGATCTTAGAAGTTTGACTGCAAGACAGAACATGTTTTTGTCGCAACCGTTAACAGGTAGATGCAAGCGACAGCATTGTACACCAAAAAGGCACTAAATGACATGACATGTGACACGAAAGACAGTCACTCGAAATGCTCCATACTAGCATTATGTTCACTGATACTTATTATAGTTAAAAATTGAAATTTCAACAGTTGAAAACAAATAAACAGAGAATCACATGTCACTTGTTTTAGTGTTCATCTTCATCTTCATCTTCATTTTACTAGGACAGCAGCGTGAATGACACTGACTGTATAATAGCATATGCCATTAAAATTATAACTGAAAATATATTGTTTGAAAATCTGCTTTGAATTCATTTTAAGAGATAATTATTGGATGCTGATAAACAATCCCTTTTTAGCTATGATTTTAAGAAGAAATGTTCACTGCTACACTTTATAATAATTGTAATGATCATTGATTATATTGAAAAAGCATGAAACTTTTCACCGGCATTTTCACAAAGAAAAACGTCTCAATTGCAGCAAACATCATCGTCTGTGATGATTATTATCAGGCATTTCAACGATTTTTGAAGAAAGTAATAGTACACTAACTAAACTATTTAGCTTGCCAAAGTACTAAGAAAGGAAAAACTTTTCACGAGGACAGTGACTAAGCGGTTTTTCAAATGAACTTATTCAAAGCAAAAAACACAACTTACATCACAACCAGAAGGCACAGCAAAGCGAGACTCGTTCATAAAATCAATTGCTGTGTCATGTTGTAAATGGTCTAGACTTCTGGAAGATTTAGGCTTTCCAAAGACATCATCTATTGAAAAGTTCTGATAGCTCGCTGCCAAAGATTGAGCCGCCATCTTGAAAATTCTTTTACTTGGACGAGTTGTTGAAAAGAGCCTAGAAACGAGTTCCGAAGCTGCTACGAAGCTGATCCGATATAGAAATCGTCAAGACTCCGGAGAGCTCTCGGAGATACAAAACTATAAGTCGGGTCACTCGAGTCAGTGTCCAGGGCTGGGGCTCAGGGATGTGCTGAAATTTTGAGAATGCTGAGAAGTTTGTTGCACAAAAAGGTCAAAATTATCGAGTTTGATTTAAAGTAAAGAATCCTTTGAACACCAAAATCCTTTGAAAGAGCTTTACGCAATGATTAATGCGGCAAAAGTGTGTTTACTTGAGCAAGAACTTAGTTATTGGTCGAGTGTTCATCCGCGTTCACGTGGAGGAATGCCAAGTTGCATATTTATGCAATGCGTGAGCGTAGTACTGTATTTTGGCGGATTTTGGCGTGTCTATAAAGAAACAAGAAATGCTTAATAAGGTAGGCTGATCCTTCTTTATCGGTACTTTGTCAGTGTTGTAGAAAAATTTAAAAAGTCTACCATCTTGTGTGCGAGTGTCAAGATTTTCAAAATGGCCGACTTGTGCATATATAAACGCAAGTATATGAGCCCAGATATAAAATATCGTTCAATAAGAATGACATGTGAGTTCTTAATTTTTTCCCTCTATTTTTATATGCCTGCTATATATTATTAATTTATCTATATTTGTTGTATTTTAATCTTAAATACAAAATCAATTTATATGCATTGATGATAGTTGATAATAATTAATATATAAGTATAAAATGCATAAAATGAAAAAATTATTTTTATATTTTCATTTTTTTTTTTAACTTGGATGGTATTTCAAGATATATGGACATGTCTTTTGTATTTTGCTCTTTAAAGCTTTTAAGCTTACAAGTAAAGCCTTGTTTCAGGCAGAGTTAAACATACAAATGTACCAATGGTCTATCACAAATCCTGCATGCTGATTGGCTGTCCTAAAGACACTGGGTTTTGAGTGTGCAAAATTAAAAATTCTGAACTGTATTGTTTATTTGACCAATTAGTATGTTTAAAATGTACCAATGGTCTATCACAAATCCTGCACGCTGATTGGCTGTCCTAAAGACACCGGGTTTTGAGTGTGCAAAATTAAAAATTCTGAATTGCATTGTTTATTTGACCAATTAGTATGTTTATACTAAAACAAAATTTTAGACCTCTCGTCCTTGTGGGCTATAAACTCGTAGTCCACTTGACTTTGACTCCAAACCCATTGTTTTCTTTTATAATATACTATCGTCCACAACTATCTCAAACTTGGGAATGAGATAAGGATTTACTTCTTTCTTAAGGACAACATGGTCCGACATCACTTTTAAACTCCACTCATTGAGAGATTTAATATTCTTGATTCTGTGGCAGAGTTCTGAGAATGTTTTGTAGCAGACATTTGTGTTGACATTTGCAGTATCCTTGACTGTTTTGACGGGGCGATGCTCTGGTCTAGGTGCTGGCTTGCAAGTTTGAATACTTTTTGTAGGCATATTCAGCTTCGGTAATGCACCGAATTTCGGTTTTCTAGAACTAGTAGTTTTGTCGGTGCAAACTGCAATAAACAAGTAAAGATCGAAGATTAAAGTCAAGATCGTATATTTAAGTCAAGACAGATGACACCGTGTAAACTTTGCATTAAACTTTCGAAAGTAAACAAACCACAGATACAAGTTAAATACTTACAAATCTCAACATTTTCGGGTGCAAAATGCTTCTCGCAAGTGTAGACTCGATCATTCTTTATTTGATCTCTAAAATCGGAGTCGATCACTTGTTTTTTTCAGTTCCCCAAGCCAAGCTTCGTGCCATTCACGATGTTTCTCGTCAACAGCTAAGGGCAACTTTCAAATGCCGATTCCTTTGGTCCGTTTACATGATCCACAGCCAAAAACCGCACAGTTGCGGCCTGGCATTGTATATAATAAATCAAGCTATTAAAAACTCTATTAAAAACACCCTATATAATAAAAATCTATGTAAAATATCGCTGGTTGTCACTAATCTTTGCTATACGCTTTGAAATCTCAGCTGGTTGTGTGCTTGATCAAGTCAAAACCATAACAAAGACATCCCTCTTTGATGTTCACTGGGTTTCATAACCAGTCCCCTCTATTAACTCTGTTTCAGGTGCTCAAGGAACTGCACTGAGAATCCTCTCCTCATTCTACATTTTTATCAGAAATAATGATTCTTTTCTTTGAATAAGTCATCAATTCACAGTACTCAAATTAGACTTTTCTAGTTCTGTTCATTTTTTGGCTGAGTTCTTTTCTCAATCTACTGTAGGTGTTATTTTGAGGCATGTTGCACAGGTTGCACTGTAATTGTTATAAAAACATTCGAAATTTCTGCCGTAAACGTTTTTGTGTTGTTGCAGTGATGGCGAAGCCCAGTTTATCACTCATACCAAGACTTCTTTATTTTAATAGTTTAGAACAACGTCTGTTGTCAATCGCTAAATTAGGTAATATCTGATTATACTTTCGACTGGTGCCAAAAAAATTATTATTTCCTTTTTGAGGTAAGGGAATGTGAAAGCATTAAACTTTCCTGACGCAAATTTTTGTTAGCCTCCTATGCGGCCGTTCTTAGAGAAATTTTTTAGTGAAGAGTAAAATGTTTTTTTCATTAATAGTTTGGTAGATTATCAATACAAAAAAAAACATCTACATGTGATCAGAAAAGCTTTCACTTTACAGTTTTAATTTTATATAGATTTGACTGCCGTGCTGCCGAGCCACCGAAAGGACTTTAGATAATAATTTGTTTTCTTGTCTGATAAATCAACGGTGAATTTAATATTAATGTAATACAACTGCCGAGTCGACGTGCCAGTTAAAGCTGGTACATTACGCGATAAATCTGTTGCCTCTTCGGGAAGTTGGCGAGTTTGAATATAAAAATGTATTCATTTGACTGCCAAGCCAGTGGCTCATAAGATATCTTCAAAATTGGGCCTACATTCTGTAGTCTAGCCCTAGTTCGGTCGTATCTTCATCTTTCAAGTAAGGAATACCACGAATTTGGAGCCAATCTCTTCTAGAGTATTGTTCTAGGTCGTTGATATCCGACTTGACTTGAGGGATGTCAGAATGGGACTGTAGAACTTGAGCTTTTAGTTGCTTGTTTTCGACTTTTAGTTGTTGAACCTCTTTAAGGCATCACATGTAATTGTTAGATCGTCATAGCTTGCACTAAGATGACTCACTGATCTTTCAAGATCGTCGACTTTAGCCATTTTATGTGACAAAGACTCTATTTTAGATGCTAGTGTGTCAATTGAGCTCATAATGAAGGCAAATAGTAGAAAATAATCAACATAAAGGAAGAACTGCCGCCATCTTGCTCTGACCCTTGGGACCAAAAAGTGCCAATCCTTTAAACATCGGGAGATGAATAAAATATAAATTTGGCACTTACTTTGTCATTGTCTTTAATTTTCGGCCACTTGTAATGAGAAGAGGACTTATTGGCCAAGAAGCTTACATGTATGGCATCTGCACATTGAATAACAGTTATCTTCCCCACTCTCAGTTCAACGTGCATATCTTCGTTCCCACACAGGATCCTTGACATGCTTCTAAATAAGCAATTTCCATCTCCGTACGTCTCTATGGGATCAAAACCAGTAAGGCCGTCACTTGGAAAAAGGGCCTGGGCTGCTACTTCCTTGAATCCTAGAGATGCAGGATCCATGATTATTTTTTTTAATTTTATTTTGTATACTGTTACCTAAAATACGCATAACACGAACTAAAAGAGCATTTTAATTTAATGAAATTGAAAATGAAAAAAAAAGTATATACATAAGAATTTTTGACGCGCATGAGCGTATTTACTTTTTAAAAGCTTATTATTCTAAATGAAATTGCAACATTTTTTTTTTTGCTTTTTCTACATTAAAAATATCTGAAATAGTTAACATAAATAGATATTTTAATCATTTATATATCATCCGTGTTTGCATTAAATTGGCGGAAAAAGCCGTCTTCCTTGCCTGTTTTATCGCGATGGCAATCTACAATTCTGAGACAAGAATTTTATCAGATTTTCTTTTGATTTCTTTATACTAAATAAAAGCGGTTTTGGGCAATTCCACATGAGACATGGAAAAATTACAATTTTTAAAATTCAAAATCTGGCAGTCAAAATCAATTTAACTTAAAGCCAATACATTGGGCTATAAGAATCTGAAGTTCAATTGAGGCTGATGGCCACGCCCAAAGTGGGCTGCGCATATGTATTTGGTGGTTTTAATTTGCAAAATAAACAATTTTTACTTGCAAATTATTGAATTGTTATAACATAAAGAAAAGAAAGGCAGTGAACTTAGTACTTAGATGTCAACTATCCATTTGAGTAAGCCTTTCAACAACAACAAAAAATTTTTTCAAAAAATCTTGTTTTCTTTGATTTATTATGACATGAAAATGTGTTGCGGACATGACATTCACGGTATGCCAAAAGCACTTCTTCTTTATTTCTACAAATAGATTTTCAATTATTTCATATATGGTTTATGTTGCTCTTTTAGTTTGGCATTGTGATAATTTTACCACTTTAATTTGCTCAATTATGTTAATGCATTAAGAGATATTGCGTTACGGACATGACCGTTTCGGACATGACAATTCTTGAAAAAATCAAAATCCTTTAAAAGACCTACAGATTCACCAAGATCAAATGAGATTTAATGAAAGAAATATAAAATGTTACTTATTATTTATACATGTCATTGTAATTACCCACTAGTGGTTATTATGTTGCAACATGACAATTTTTGAAAAACATATTACATTTTAAATTGTCCTCTACAATTTAACATCATAATATTTGTTCAACACATGCTGCAATTAACTAAAAGAAATTTATAATGTTTTATATAAAGACAGAAGCTTTTCTGCACATTTGAATATATCTACAAATGAATCTCTAGTTTTTAAATTTCAAACTTGTACTTAAGATGATCAACAATCATAACAACCAGGCACCCTAAAAGAGCAAATTCAAAGTACTCAGTAACAACAAATATACATATATATATGTAGAAACCTATGTCTTAAAGAATGCTGCATTGCACATGAAATGTGCACTGTATGTTGTGTTTAATTGGCCTTTTTAATAACATTTCTAAAAATAGATTTTATTTCATCTAGTTCCTCAATCTCAAAAGGGCCATTCTCCAATAGAGTAAAAGGACCATAGAAAACACATGAGCAGTGCTTTTGTGCAACATCATCACGCTTTGGCCAGTCAAACCTCTTTGCTCCAATTCTATGTAAGAACTTGAATCTTGTTACATTGTTCTCATCAGTGTCAAGTGCTCTGCCAATGTAAAAGATGTTGACATAGTCAACAGCATAGTAATGACCCATTTGGATGTTGGATGAAGTGTCAATTAGGCTCCTCTTGTGTAGTTCAGCCATCATGTGCTTTCTGAAGTCTTGGATGCTTGGTTGATCTACTAACATGACACTGTTGGTTACTAGGTACCTGGCATAAAGGCTAGCAAACACTCCACAGTCAAATTTATTATTTTGTTGGGGAAGATCACCTGGTTTATTGGCAACAAACTGCCACTCGCGCTCATCAAGGCTACTGTCAACCATTTGTAAAAGCATCCACATCTTCTTTATAGAGGCTTCTCCATTCGGCTTTACAAAATTGCCAGGCATACTATCAAGCACTGCGATAAGCTTTTCCTGTGGAAGTACTACAGTAAGAAACCAATGTTCAGAGTTTATGGAATTGCAAGGTACAAGAATAATCTCTTGCTTAAGTAGATTTTCCTTTTCAGCAAGAAGCTTCTTAACAACAAATCTTTCAAAGATTTCCCATGAAATCACTGACACGTCTTCTCTAGTAGCTTTCAAGATCTGTAAATACTCATCAATAACAAAGTTTGTTAGGTAATTATCTTTACTGTTAGTGTGTCCACCAACCAATGAATCCAGGTCATGTTTGTTAATTATACCTCTTCCTTTGAACATGACTTGGTCACTAAGTATACCATCAACCAAGCAGGATGTGTTTAGAGGCACATTGAAGAGGGGAAGTACTTCCAAATTTTGCAGATAAGTGTGGTGGAAGGCCGTGATCTATCTTAATAGAGGAGTTATGTTGTTGACTTTTAACATCAGTATTGAACATATCATCATTGATTACACCATGGCCATCTTCATCACTATCATCATCATCTTTTTCATCTGCATTGTCACCACTGTTTATATCATAATCTCCATCATTACTATCTCCATCACTGTCATTGATATCACCTTCATCTCTGTCACTCTCATCATAACTAGCACAGCTGTCATCAACATCACTAGATTCATCAGAATCTTCAAAATCAAATGCAAAGACACGAGGTACCATTTCATTTTCAATCAACTGTTGGGTAGAATACAGTTTACTGTGGACATACCCGTTGGTTTGAGGCTCAATACAATGGAACCTTGAAATTCCTGGAAGTGCAACAGCTTCTTTAAAGCATTTGGTTATATCAAGTTCAGCTGCCTTTTCACTAATGGCTTTCTTTTCTATGAGGGAAACAGCCACAGCTGAATTCAGCACACTGGCCACATTATAGAAAGACCTAGCATCAGTTACAGCTGGGACTTTTCTCGAAGACACTGCATTCCAGACGAGACGCTTCAATGTGCCACCAATACCATCAACTGCCCCTTTGCCATGTGAGGTGGCAAAGTAATTCCACTGAACATGGACAATCTTGTCAAGTGTGGGAAGAATGCTCACAATGTATTTATTTTTGAATTGTGAACTTGGGCCATCTGAAAATATATAAGCTGTTGTTACCTCTGGATGCCTCTGTTTGACAAACCTGTCAAGAACTGTGGACATAAACACTGTAACAGCTGTTTTGTTATGTTCCAAATCATCTGAAACAATGACATGTGAATCACAAGTGAGATCTTCAGCTTTGCTCTTGGTCCAGATAGCAACTGTAAATAAAGTGATCTGATCTTGGTTCCAGTGTGCTGACTGGATTTCATCTTGGTGTTTGCAGGAATAGTTTTCTGCAAAGTCAACTTGTACAAGGGTCTCTCCCTCCACTAGATTTCCTTTCCTTTCTTCAAAGTAGGCAGATTGCTGTCTTTTAACAAAGACATGCTCAAGAAAATGCGGTAGCTTTGACCTTAAGGACAAGAACACATCGATGATGGTTCCCTCCTTGCACACTTTTTTCATTTTCTACACTACTTTCTTTGCCTTGGTTTTCTTAACAGGCACTATAACTTCTACTCTCTCCCATTGATACCATGTTATTGGATCATACAGAGATGTCTCACAACTGTCTTGAATGTCATCCAGCCAAGCGTACTTAGAGCAGTTGTTGCATCTACCGAGCATGCATTCCTCTGAGCCACTGTCACAAACAAAGTTGTCAACAAAGTTTCCAGAATAACTTGGAAAACTTTCAGTCTCTTTGGCAAGGCAGTCACAGATGAGACGGATATTCTCATGGTATTGACAGAGACAAACATTTTGAGGTGTCTGGGATGAAAGAAGCACATTTATCGGTCGAAGAGAGCTGAATTTGCTGAGACTAATTTTTATTTCTGGATGTTCTGTTTTAAACATAGCATGTGCTTCTTTAAGTGAAAACATCAAGTGCCTCTTCTGGATTTGCTCCTTCTTTCCTTGTTGCCAACTAGTGACAAAGTCCTTCTTTCCAGGAGCCTGGCGGGACACATAATCTTTTGAGTAGAATGATTTTACCTTTGATATGGTAACGGGTGACATTTTCTTATTGCTTTCAAAACTTTTTTTTTGCCGTTTTGAAATATGCAGACCTGAATTCGTAGCTAGCTTTGTGATAACTGCCTTTCTTTTTCGGGGACTTTTGGGGAGGCAGGACTTCACTTTCCCAACTGCTTTTCCAAGTGCTTGAGGTGTACTATAAACATAGGCATGTACATCTTCTTCATTGTTGTATTCTTTTGCTTTTTGGTCTTTCGTCTTCATTCTGCTTTTTCTTTTCCTCACTCTGTTTATCTGTCTCACACTTTCTAATTCTGATGGAGTTAGAGGTTTTTTCTTGCTTCTTTCAATTCTTTTCCTTTCTTTATCATTTGCTTTGTACACATTATACTTTTCATCATCTTCTTTTAACTTTTTTCTAAATATTTTCACCCTTTCAGTGCTTGTTTTCACCATAATTTATATAATTATCAATTGCAATGTGAAACTCTTTACAGTATTCAAAAGGAAGTAATAATGGTCAGCAGTCTTATGATAAATGTACATGCTCTAAACAGGGAGCATGTCGTTTAAATAGTGGACTGCTGGCCACATTTTCATTTTTTTTAATAAGCAGCTCAAAACAATAAGCACCGCTTGTGATCAATGATAACAGAATAAATTCTATAATTTTGCTTTGTTTATTTTTTCCTTCTCAAGAGACTAATTTAAAGTATAATTATACATCAAAAACCTGATTTCACTTCACAGACATCCGATGACTAAATTTTCAATGAAAGAAGAGTATTTTTATAAAGTTCCCAAAAATGTCATGTCCGCAACAATTTGTGGTCACGTCCGCAACACACTATTTTCCTTAATAAATCCACATAAACAACCAATTAAATTTCTTTCACTTGACATTTATGATGTACAACTATCATAGAGTTCAGACAGTTTGAAAACTTATGTCAATGGATTTTACATTCACAGGAAATTTGATGTTAGTAAAGTAGTATTGGCAAGGTGGTTGTTTTCTCGGTCACGTGCACAACACATCTTTTCAATTATTTTTCTCTAGAGTTTCCAGAGGAAGTCAAAATCTTTTGTTGCTAAAATAAAGAGGACTATTAGCAGTGTTCACTGGAACAGTTTCATTGTGTTTGAAAATCTGTATCTAGGTTTAACAATCATTTATTAGTCTAATTTTAACCTCTGATGGTCACGTCCGCAACGTGGAATGGCCCTTTTGTAAAGATGCTAACAAGCAAAATTTGTATTCATCGAGTGAAATTCTATAAATTAGTGTATTTTAAAGAAGATCCCATTAAGTTTTTATTTTGTTTTTGAACAATAATCTACTAGATATTAGGTCATACCTTAGGTACGTCTTACTTTAAAAAAGGACCATCATTTTTCAAGTTTGACGATTATCCGGGAGATTTCGATCTTTATCCAGGAGACCAGGAGACAAGACTCAAATTCTGGAGACTCCCGGATTATCCGGGAGGGTTGGCAGCTATGTTTGCCAGTGGTGATATTTGCCGTATTTTGTCAACCACTTAATGTAATCTACGATTACGTAGGTAGCAGAAAATATAGAGATCGGCACGATTCGAATGCACAAATTGAGTTTATTGTTGCAATCAGATATGGTTGTAGCGGTAGCGTATTTCAACCTATGTATATTGTGTGATTCGAACTGCAATAGATCAAAAAGGCTACGTTACAATATAATTTGCTAATAGATCTAGTCTAAATGTCACAATTCATTCGATCATAAGCTGTACTATATGATGAGAATCAAGTTCTCTGGTATGTATACAAACGGTCAAAGATAATTACACAATCATAGTCGATAATCAACTAAAACTTCACATGAATGTTACTTAAGTGTAAACAATTAAGGTCACTTACTTTGGTGTGCCTTTGTAGCTAAATAGACGGTTAAATTTGATTGAATTGGTAGACAAGTAGCAATAGTAGCAGATTCACACGTGTGTAAAAACATAGAGAAGAGAATCGAATTACAGTACGTGACAGTAGTACTCTAACTAGTTAAACATTAATCATAAATCAACAAAAAACAATCGAATCATATCTTGTGAATAACAACGTTCATGAAATCATAATTACAAATAATTCAATTGAAATAGACATTGACAATACAAAATATATTGGAAATGTCTTTTTTTATATAATACATGTATTTGCCCTTTGCAATAATAGTTTCCATGGGGCCATGATAGTTTACTTTTCCTACTATGGACACTGGGCAATTGGTTTGCTCATTTTGTATCATGTCTATAATATCTGTTACAGGCACCAATTGTGGATGTGGAGTTGCACAAATGTCAAGGTTGACCTCATTGGAGTCTGGCTCATCTAGTTTAGTGCACTTATTGATGTGGATTTCACTCTCATTTGTCCTTTCATTTCTCTTCAAGTTATAATTTGATATCTTCACAGATGAAGAAGACTTTTTTTTTTGAACTCATGTTTTTCAGCCAAGAAACACACACTTCGTATCAGGGTTCGTGCTACTCCTTAAACTCCTTGAAAACTCCTTAGATTTGATTTACGTTTTTAAGTTCAAACTTTTCATATCTAGTTTGGATCACCTTTGAATTATGCAGTATGTTAAGTGCCGTATCTGGAGAGTATTGAGAGCCTATATCTCTGAAACTGTTTATAACTCTAGGGCTATCCCAAACTATTCCCTTCACTATGTTTAACAACTCACCATTCAGAATGAAGTGGTTAGCAAGTAGAATTTGATTCTAGGACCATTATTGCAAAAAAATGAGCACCCATTTGTCACATCGCTCTTTACTACTTGCCTTTCAACCTCGTCTTGTTGCACCTTCAGCCCATTAGCTTTACACTCAGCAGAGGAAGCCCCAATTAAATCCCATAGAACTGTCTTGGTGAATGCCAAGAGGAATGTTTACCACATTGTTAAAAACCTTTTCCTGGCAAGTCATGGTAGCCATTATGTGTTGGAAGGCAGGTCTTACATTTTTTCTTCCTACCAACATTCTTTCATCAGGCTGACATACCTCTGTGGACATTGCAGAGGTATGTCATCTGGCAGGGAAGGTCTTCAGTCACTCTAAAGCTCTTATAGCTTCATCGTTATCAGCTTCCGTTTCCCATAGACTATCTCTGGATTGTACCAAAAGCTCAAATATGACCATTGAGAAACCATAAACATCTGTGGTGAAGCTGGTCTTGCTTCCATGAAGTGGTTCTGGTGGCAGTTGACATGGACATGGTGTCCCAGTTGACATGGTAGTAACTTCAAGGAGCTGTCGAGACTCACCATTAGCTTTACACTCAGCAGAGGAAGCCCCAATTAATTCCATAGAACTGCCTTGGTGAATGCCAAGAGGAATGTTTACCACATTGTTAGAAACCTTTTCCTGGCAAGTCATGGTAGCCATTATGTGTTGGAAGACAGGTCTTACATTTTTTTCTTCCTACCAACATTTTTTCATCAGGCTGACATACCACTGTGGACATTGCAGAGGTATGTCATCTGGCAGGGAAGGTCTTCAGCCACTCTTCACTAAAGCTCCTATAGCTTCATCGTTATCAGCTTCCGTTTCCCATGGACTATCTCTGGATTGTACCAAAAGCTCAAATATGACCATTGAGAAACCATAAACATCTGTGGTGAAGCTGGTCTTGCTTCCATGAAGTGGTTCTGGTGGCAGTTGACATGGACATGGTGTCCCAGTTGACATGGTAGTAACTTCAAGGAGCTGTCAAGACTCACCAGAATCAGCAATCTAAAATAAAATTTAAGGAATCTCAGATGTGGTAATATCAAACATTTAAAAAAGAAAACTACATTTTCGTGATTCAGTTTAAAGACCTTTGCATAATTTTTAAGATTGTGAGAGGACTTTGTTTTCTTTATCCTATTGAGCAACAATTGAAAACGATGTTGAGGACAAACAGGTATTGTCAGTAACAGAATCATTTGTTAGACATTTGGGCTTTGTGCCGAGTCTCAAAGAACTGCAAGAATTATAGTGCTTCATTGTCCAACGATTATGCATGAGATTGGCATCGAACAATGGCATGTCCAGTGATGAAGAAGCCAAACATGAAGCAAACATCCAGCATTGATACGAACGATTTTATACGAACACAAACAGAATTTGTTTTACCTTTCTTCTAAACCTGTTTGCTGATATTTCTGCTTGTCCTTCGTCTTGTATTTGTCAGCAGCCGAGCGCAGACACCATTTTCCGAGGCATACTTGGGTGAATCTAGGATGGAGCGTAATACATCCTGTCGTATCGGCCAACTCTTGTTTAATGGGTTCGCTTGAAAGTGACTTGATGCACTCCTCTATTTCGACAAAGCATTGATACTCTTTGGGGTTTTGAAGAAGTTCGATTTCACATTTCCCGCACTTGCACCTAATAGAATAAGTAAAAATTTAAACTCAGAAACATATAGTTCTAAACTTGATATGACAGAGCAATAGAATAACATATATTTGTATTCAGACGATATAAGCGAAAGCTGATGCTTCTCTAACTTACCACAAATGTAGTTGCTCTTTTCCATCATATCTGGTTTGTAATTTCAGTTCAAACTCTTTCTGTTTTGCTTCAAATTGGTTGTACTCGGCTGGCCATTCCTCACCAGCTATCGGTTCGTCAGCATAAGGCTTAATGCCTTCTTTTTGGCTTGTAGCCTCATCTCGTGTTGGCCTTTCGTCTTCTTCCTCAAACTCGACCACGTATCCAGGCAAAAAATTGAACTCTGAATCATCGGAACATGATGAAGAACCTGACTCACGGCTGGACATAGTACGAGATGTATTTAAATATAAGTCAAATATAGTGAAAAGTCTGATCTAGCGATTGAGAAGGAGTATATGTTGCGTCGAAGTCAAAGTCTCAAACAACTACAGTGAAGCGTCTCTTGTGTGTTCTATTGTGATACCATACTGACGTCACAACACTTAATAGAGCCAGTCCACTTTTGGCACGGTTTAAAAATCAGCAATTGATGTGAAATAGCCAGAATATCTTTTTGTAATGTATATTTTCAGAAAAAAATGAATTGGCCAAGGGTGATAAGGACTTTAAAACAGAAAATAATTCAGTGAAAAACTGTATTAAGCCAGCATATTTATTTTTATCTTGTTAAACGTCGATTCAAGACAATTGTTAGTCGTTTCTCCTCAAAGAACTCATCTTTGAAGCAATTTTAATCCTCTTGAGTTTTGTGTTCTTCAACTCATTTAAATGTTTTTCATAGACTTTTGGAGATGTGGAGTGCGCTATTTGGGATAGGATTTCTAGAGCTCGCAGTCTTTGGGCAGAAGTTATACCCATCTTTTCGCACATGATTTCTCGTCAAAATGAGCGTAATGTGTGGTAAAGGCAGATGTTCAACGAAGCACCAGGAAGTTCGTTCTGTGAAGTCTTTATCGGAAAGCACCACTTTCGTTTTGCTCCAGGATGGATTTGCTTTCTTAAAAATCTCAATTGCAGATGTAACAACTTCATTGGTTTCTTCTGCCAACAAAAACATAGCAGCGATCTCACTTAAACCGTCACCGTCGATACACATAATGAGATAGACTGGCATCCTCAAATCCAATAGTTTATATGTTGCATCCACAAGTATCCACCTCTGGAAATAAATGGTACAAGTTCTTCATGTACTCGTCTTGAAAGAAGATACCCTTAAATTCGTTTTCTTTGTTGATAGTTACTTCAGTGAAAGACCCTGGCTGTCTCTTGTAAGTGGGTGATTATGTTCTTTTCGACAATGCTTGACTACAAAATGTTGCCCATCCTGCGACAGGGTAATATACACTTCAAAGGGGCATCCTTGTCGAAATGTCTTACTCTGGTTCTGTCTCTTTGTATTGCCATGCCTACTGAATTTGCATTTTTTTCAGTAGTAACAATCTCTTTTCCTTAGCTCACAGAAATTGGCATTGTTCGCCATGCTCTCGTTCATCGCCATGTTGTATGCGGATGGTGTTGGATGGAATATCACTGGGCCTTGAACAGCCTGAACTGCCGCCAGAGCTGCCTGAGTAGCTGCCGTGTTAATTGCGGCCAAAACCTCCGGTGAAAGGGTCGACGTAGTCGTTGTAGAACTATCCAGTTCTCCCTGATTCGCGGATCTAGTGCCAATCGATGAGGCAGCCGAAGTTAACACTGAACTCGTCGCGTTTACAGCTCTCTCCGCGACTGGAGTAACATATTCCGCATCTCTACGGTTGTACGTCGGATAGACATCGGGTAGACCAGGTGGTAAATTGGACCAAAACTATAGAAAGTTATTCAAGTATTCCCTTCACTATGTTTAACAACTCACCATTCAGAATGAAGTGGTTAGTTAACCTTTCTCCAGCAAGTAGAATTTGAATCTAGGACCATTATTGCAAAAAATGAGCACCCATTTGTCACATCGTTCTTTACTACTTGCCTTTCAACCTCGTCTTGTTGCACCTTCAGCCCATTAGCTTTACACTCAGCAGAGGAAGCTCCAATTAAATCCCATAGAACTGTCTTGGTGAATGCCAAGAGGAATGTTTGAATCTAGGACCATTATTGCAAAAAATGAGCACCCATTTGTCACATCGTTCTTTACTACTTGCCTTTCAACCTCGTCTTGTTGCACCTTCAGCCCATTAGCTTTACACTCAGCAGAGGAAGCCCCAATTAAATCCCATAGAACTGTCTTGGTGAATGCCAAGAGGAATGTTTACCACATTGTTAGAAACCTTTTCCTGGCAAGTCATGGTAGCCATTATGTGTTGGAAGGCAGGTCTTACATTTTTTTCTTCCTGCCAACATTCTTTCATCAGGCTGACATACCACTGTGGACATTGCAGAGGTATGTCATCTGGCAGGGAAGGTCTTCGGCCACTCTTCACTAAAGCTCTTACAGTTTCATCGTTATCCGCTTCCATTTCCCATGGACTATCTCTGGATGGTACCAAAAGCTCAAATATGACCATTGAGAAACCATAAACATCTGTGGTGAAGCTGGTCTTGCTTCCATGAAGTGGTTCTGGTGGCAGTTGACATGGACATGGTGTCCCAGTTGACATGGTAGTAACTTCAAAGTGCTGCCGAGACTCACCAGAATCAGCAACCTAAAATAAAATTTAAGGAATCTCAGATGTGGTAATATCAAACATTTAAAAAAGAAAACTACATTTTAGTGATTCAGTTTGAAGACATTCGCATAATTTTTAAGATTGTGAGAGACTTTCTTTTTCCTCTTGAGCAACAATTGAAAACGATGTTGAGGACAAACAGGTATTGTCAATAACAGAATCATTTGTTAGACATTTGGGCTTTGTGCCGAGTCTCAAAGTACTGCAAGAATTATAGTGCTTCATTGTCCAACAATTATGCACGAGATCGGCATCGAACAAAGGCATGTCCAGTGATTTCCTCACTTTAAAAATGTGCTTGCATGGAAAACTCACAAGTTTGGCATCAGTATCTACAAGTTGCAGTTGTTTGCGTACGAATTTGATCACATAAGTTTAATACGGAAGTTTAATACGGAAGTCTTTTTCCGAGTTAGGGCCATTAGGTAGTGGTGGTTTCTCTCATTGCACCTAAGTATCCATGAACTAGTCTAGTAAACTCGGGGTTTACAATCCCACGTAAGAACCTGAAAATAAATAAATATACTCTCAAAAAAACTTTTATATACTGAGCTTTATCCTTGAAACAAATGTAGTATGTTTTATTAACTGTTTATAGACTGTATTTTGCTCAAAATGGCGTCACTATAAATACTGCGAGCAAATTTGATCGTGTATTATATGATATTTATAGAAAAAGAACCCAAACATTTACTAAGTTTTTACTAACAAATTCAGACTAAGAAATCCGGGTCCTATAATACAAAGTTTAAAGAAGCCAAACATGAAGCAAACATCCAGCAATGATACAAACGATTTCATACGAACACAAACACAATTTGTTTTACCTTTCTTCTAAACCTGTTTGCCGATATTTCTGCTTGTCCTTCGTCTTGTATTTGTTATCAGCCAAGCGCAGACACCATTTTCCGAGGCATACTTGGGTGAATCCAGGATGGAGCGTAATACATCCTGGAGTTTTGGCCAACTCTTGTTTAACGGGTTCGCTTGAAAGCAACTCGATGCACCTCTCTATTTCGACACAGCATTGATACTCTTTGGTGTTTTGAAGAAGTTCGATTTCGCATTTCCCGCACTTGCACCTAATAGAATAAGTAAAAATTCAAACTCAGAAACACAGTTCTAAACTTGATATGACAGAGCGATAGAATAACATATATTTGTAGTCAGACGATATAAGTGAAGGCTGATGCCTCGCTAACTTACCACGAATGTAGTTGCTCTTTACCATCATATCTGGTTTGTAATTTCAGTCCAAACTCTTTCTGTTTTGCTTCAAATTGTTTGTACTCGGCTAGCCATTCCTCACTGGCTATCGGTTCGTCAGCATAAGGCTGAATACCTCCTTGTTGGCTTGTAGCCTCGTCTCGAGTTTGCCTTTCGTCTTCTTCCTCCAACTCGACCACGCATCCAGGCAAAAGATTGAACTCTGAATCATCGGAACACGACGAGGAATCTGACTCACGGCTGGACATTGTACGAGATGTATTTGAATATAAGTCAAATATAGTGAAAAGTCTGATCTAGCGATTGAGAAGGAGTTTATGTTGCGTCAAAGTCAAAGTCTCAAACAACTACAATGAAGCGTCTCTTGTGTGTTCTATTGTGATACCATACTGAAGTCACAACACTTCATAGAAATCCAATAGTTTATATGTTGCATCCATAAGTATTACCTCTGGAAACAAGTGGTACAAGTTCTTCATGTAGTCGTCTCTCGTAGGTACTGAGCCCCTTATCAAAACTTTGTTCATCTTCATGTCCTCTATTCCAGTTAATGACAGTTTCCTCGTATAACACGATTCTTCAAAATGTGCTGAACAGAGCGCTGCATATTGGTTTATGGGTTCGGCAAAATCTACCCGATGTTTTTGCACGAATTTTACCCACTTACATCGAAATGTGGGGTCTTTAGGAAATTGATGCATAGCGATGCCTTCGGAGTAGGAGTTATTCTTACAACTGATATTATTTGGCCCACCAGCCACGCAATATCGACCACCTTTTCTAGATTTCACATTCGACGCCATTTTGTGTTTACTATAAAGCTGGCAACACACAACTTGACATCACAAGACTGGTCACGTGATCATTTGGCCGTGAGCTTAGCATGGACATTTTTCAGTGCAGTTTTCAAAGTTTCTCTCGCATAAAAAAAATACTAAAAATTATTTTTTAACAATTCTTTCGCTCAGAATGTTTTCTATACATATCGATTTTTCGAAAAAAGGTTTTAAATTTTTCATGTCATAAGCACTTTAAATTCGATTTCCTTGTTGATGATTACTTCAGTTAAAGACCCTGGCTGTCTGTTGAGGTAGTCCATTAAGTCAGCGAGGTCATTTCTCTTTACATCCTTTTTCAAATTGTATTTTATGTTCGAAATATCTTTGAGTGTTCAGTTTTTTTGTTTTTTGGCTGTTGTGTTTTCTACCTTATGCTGGATAAGCTTTGGGCTAGCCTTAAGTTTTGTGTCATCCTCGATTATGGAAATTTGGTCTTTCTCATGTCCAGCTCTTTGTCTTGAAAGATGCTGGTAAATCTCTCTTGTAAGTGGTGATTATGTTCTTTTAGACAACGCTTGACTACAAAATGTTACCCATGCGGCGACAGGGTAATCTACACTTCAAAGGGGCATCCTTGTCGAAATGTCCTACTTTTCCTACTGTGGTTCTGTCTCTTTGTATTGCCATGCCTACAGAATTTGCATTTTTTAAGTAGTAACAATCTCTTTTCCTTAGCTCACAGAAATTGGCGGTTTTCATAATTTTCCTACCTAAAAGGTCGTACTGTTTGCTCCTTGGCCAGCTAACACATTTTCACTGATAAGAAAGTTAACCTGTCGAGGAATAGCCTCACAACAGAAACCAAATAAAGCACACTTCATAGCTGTTTTGAAATATATTGGCCCTAGTTGATAAGAATCAGTGGGATAGTGCAATTGCTGGGCTGTATGAGCAAGGTTCACAGATGAAAGCAAAGTCAACTTATATTAAATAAGTGAGTCTGTATTTCTCTCTTTAGTTCCTTGCAGCCTTTTTTTGGATTGTTCCCTTTCTCCAGCAGCAATCCAAAGATGTTCCTCTTGATTCGCTATTGCTTTTGCTTCAGGTAAATTTACCATTTTATGAATTTATTTTTATTTTTATTTTTCTGACACGTCATGCACAAACCTGTAGCAGGTCTAATGATCAGAATGAATGGACACAGCTGATTCCACAGATCACAACATTTTGAATAGCCCACAAGGACTTGATTCAGGCTTGTGCAAACATCTGCATAGCATCTTCAAAGTCCATGTTTAGTAAGATTCGAGGTTAGCAATTTCAGGTAGTCGTTTTGAATTGCCATGAATGCGCAGTGTCAATCCATTTTTCTTGTATTGCTTTACCAAGCTGTAAAACCTATACCAGTGATTGTTGTGCTAAAAAAGACATGTCTTCATACATATGCGTTTGTCATGGTTAAAATAGGCCATTCTAACATGTTTGCACATTTTTTCCCGAATAGAGATGCTGTTAGCAGTACAACTTAACAGCGCTCTGCTGAGGATAGTTAAATGCAGTTATTTCTACAGTTGATGAAGTCATCAACAGTTAGGATAAGACTACATGCTTTCTCATCTGTTCTCAATTTACATTTGCAAGTATCGGCATAGATCTTCTGCACTTTAGAATGCTCAGATATGTAAACTTCCATTACCTCAACATCGTCTTCTTGATAATAGTTAACAAAGGAAGAGAGTTTTCTATTGTATTAAAATACGATTCTGCTGTGTGTTCCAAGCAATTAAAGTTGTCATGTTAATTTGGGACTTCGACCAGAATCATGGTGAATTGCGTGAATCAATTGTTTTCTTGTAAATAAATAAATAACTTTTTGTATCACAAATCGTAACTATAGGGGACACCATTTTATTATCTTCACTAGAGAAATTTGTAAACAACGTTCTCCTCTGTTAAAAATGGTTAAAGCAAGCTGTTGTGTGCCAGGATGCACAAATAATTGGAGGAATTCCCCTAATATGAAGTTTCACAGTTTGCCAAGTGATCATCAAGTGAAAAAAATGTTCGAAAAACTCATAAGAAACAAGACATTAAAGGTGGACGCTCAAAGCACTAGAATATGTGGGCACATATCTCAGATGGAGAAAGAATGTGTAGAACTCAACTCCCTTCAATTTTTTCATAGACTTCAGCTAAAAAAGAACAGCGAAAGATAGAGAAAGATACAGTTTTGCTGTTGGACTAGTTGTTAGCCTGAGTAAACATCGCTTGCACTTTGAAACAGTAATTCTTGGTTGACGCACATCGAACCATGTTTTTGTTTGGTGTTGCTCTTTGGTTTCTTCTGCAATTTGTTGTTTGTCTTTCACTGAGTCGCACAATCTTACTTTTGATCTTTGTGATTTTTCTTTACTGTCACACATTGAAAGTGGTGCACATTTGATAGGAGACACAATATCCCATTTGTTAGGTGATGGTTCTTCTTCATTTGCATCCTCAATCACTGTCCTATTTTCTTTCCAGTTTTGTTATTTTTGCAAAAAGGCCCTCGAAATCAGTACTTTGCTTCTGTTGGCAGTTAATAATAATAATAATAATATAAGTTCTTTGGATGCATTTAAAGCTCAATGCGTTTACATAGTTAAAAAGAAAAAGTAAAAGTAAAAATTATTTAGTAGTTTTAGATTGAGTGACAGTTAAAAGCTTGACGGAATAGGAATGTTTTCAGTTCAGATTTAAATTGTTTCAGTGATTTGCAATTTTGAATGTTTTGAGGTAGGGAGTTCCAGAGTTTTGGTGCTGCATAGGAGAAGGTTCTTTGGCCATAGGTTACGGAGTTGATTTTCGGTTGTTGTAGAATCAGTCTGTTAGTAGAGCGCAGAGTACGGGTAGGACGGTAGATTTTAATTAGTGCTGATAAGTAGTTTGGTGCTAATCCATTAAATGATTTGTAGACAAGTAATAAAATCTTAAACTGTATCCGGAACTTTATAGGAAGCCAGTGCAGTTCTTTTAAAACAGGTGTAATGTGGTCGTGTTTTTTCATACCCATGATCAAACGTGCTGTGGTGTTTTGGACACGTTGGAGCTTTACTAGTTCGTAGTCAGGAGCGTCGTACAACAATCCGTTTGCATAGTCAATGCGGGATATCACCATGGATTGTACAAGTCGTTTGAGGTTGTCACAAGATAAATACTTTCTTATGCGGCCAATGTATCTTATGGCTAATAAGATGCTTTTCGGCATACTTCGTTAACGTGGCTGGACAGGGTAACGTTTCTATCAAGAATCACTCCCAGGTTGCAGACTTTGTCAGACAATGTTACAGAAGTGTCGGCAAAAGAAAGCGTTGGCAGTAGATCGTCGTGTTTGCTGAACCGTGATTTTAAGTGTATTACTTCGGTTTTACTAGGGTTGCACAGTAGCTTGTTTCAGTGTTCCACATTATGACATCATTGATACATTGTCGAAGCGTTTCTAAGGCAACAGATGGATTTATGGGGTTTACTGCAATATATAGCTGGGTGTCGTCAGCATAGAACATGCAGTCTAGGTTATGTATCGATATAATGTGTTGTAATGGAGCCATGTATAAGGTGAACAATAGTGGCCCAAGTATGGAGCCTTGTGGAACTCCATATTCTAGATTTCGTGGCGAAGATGTTGTATTACCAATAACAACTGACTGTGAACGGTTAAGAAGATAAGAGGTGAACCACTTCAGTACACTTCCAGAGAAACCAAAGTGCGATGCAAGTCTTGTCAATAATATGCTGTGATCTAAGGTGTCGAATGCATGGATTACAGACACTTTAAATGGTTATAATAATTCTAAAGAATCAAAATAACATCAGAAAATGGTGGTCTATAAATGAACTTTTTCCATGTGGGCTTACTCGACTCAAGTCCCACAAGACTCCACAGGAAGAATGAGGGTCACCTCTTACAAGATAAATTAATTACCATTATCCAAAAAGGTACGCTCTTTCTTGGCTCATATAGTCTAAGTCTAGTCTATACCTAGTGGACTTCTTAGCTTTACAATACTTATTGGTTTAGCAGGCATTTGAAATTAGAATTATCCAAAAATGTGTTTGTTTATTGGGCCTTGTGGATTGTAATGGCCCATGCTGATTTTTGACAACATTTCTTTGAAAGTGAACAATGATAATGGATGATAAATATATTTGACACATAATAGAGTTATAAACATTCATTTCAAAACAATGCCACATTTTATCAGCATTGTAAACCTTTAAAAAAAGTAAACAGTAATTTCTCAATAAATGTTTCCACACTGACTTGCATCTCTTTTTATCGTTATGCAGCTTTGAATGCTTCCGGGAGTTGTTATCTTATATACCTTGGATTTCTTCTTTGTTTTGACATGCCTTTTTCTTTGTGCCATATTTAAAAACTTGTGGATGAGCACCGTAACCTAATGTTTTTTGTAAGGACAATCATGGCATCCAAAAGTTTGTATTCGGCTGCACATGTATTTACAATAGCAAACATGTAAAATGATCATAAAAATCTAATAAGCATTTTGATTGAAAACAACTATTTTCAAAATTAGAATATATGTGAATGTATTGCTTACAACGTAGCTTGAAGTGTTAGTTTCTTCCGTGTCTTTGTCATAGTCTATTATTGTTGTTTGCTAATGGCAACTTGTAAACGTTGACATATATTTCTTCTGAAATATAAACTTCATTGGACTATCCTCATCTATAACTATCAAATTAGACCTTACTCTCACTTTTTTGTTCAGGCATATTTTACATTTTTTGTGCTGGAATAGTCAGGTGACCATCCTCCAGACTCCAAGGTGAACAAGTTTGCTTTTGAATGCCTACTAATGATAAGTTTGACGTTTGATACCTACAACAAGAACTAACTACGTTGAAGCTACACATATTTTCTTTCAACGGGAGCTAATTTATGTTTCTCACTTTTGTGTTTCTTTTTGTGCAAACCCATGTTGCACCATTAGGCAATTGTACCACTTTAGTATTACTCACTGGAAATAGTTTTCTACTTTATAAAAAATAGACGACTTCTTTTCCAACATTTTCCTTGTGGTGATCCGCAAGAAATAGACTGCCTTCAAGTAGATTGAAATCACCTGGTAATGATGGAAGAATGAATGGATGGAACCTCCCTTCTCCAAGAATTTCCGTTTTTGGGTTATTTGGAAATAGCTCCCTACCCCCGGGATTTCCACTTGATATAATATATGTGTACCCCCAACCACTAGGAAATTCTGTTTTTACGTTACTCTTATTGTGCTCCTCGTCTGGTCTTACCGCGTCTGTTTTTACGTTGCTCTCGGTGTTCTCCTCGGCTGGTCTTTCGTCCAGATAATTTCTGGAACTACACATTAAGAATTTAAATTGAGTCTGAAAAGCCCCATATGGAGATTTCAATAAAGTATATCTATATATGTATGTGCGGATCAATCAAATAATAATAATAATTACAAAAATAATTGTTGGAAAAGGACAACTTCTGTAAATTCACCAACAAAGGCCTTGGTTATTCTTTGTGGACAGCTGGAGATTTTCTGGAACAATTCAATTCAATTAGCTTTCTTTAACGACGGTAGACGACTCAGTATAACTGCTTTTCAGGCGTGCCGTACGAAATAATTTACAATAATACTATACATTTATTTACGTTTACAACTTTTGAGACACTTGCCTGTCTATATGTGTTCTTTAACCTCTAATTACACAGAAAGTATCGGACCTGTTTTTTTAATGACATATGATGAAATTTGGACTCGTCTGACATCGAAACGTCTTGTATTTTCTTTAGTTTTCTTACTTAATATTTTCCGGAGTCGGCTGATATCATTGGGAATGATGATACAATAAAGACAGCATAATCTATAAGTTACGTCTCGACCCTTGTGACGTAATCTGAGCTAAAAGGTATTACAACATCATTCGGAGACAACCAAAGGCACCTCTTACAAGGGTTCTAGCATACAGCATACGAGCTGCTCATTAACTTAAACCCAGCAGTTGTGCTGTCACCCATTTGCAGTCCTTGGTGAACTGAGGCAAGCAAAGATAGCATTTTGAAATCTCTGAAAAATCCTTGCGGATAAAGCAGAAAGAGGACAAATGATCAAATTAATAAACTTAGTTGTAAATGACCTGAAAAATAATAAATAAAAAAACAGTACACACAATCCTTGTAGAAATGGGGGAGAACAGCGCAAATACATCCAGAGAACACGAGGATAAAGTATCTTGGCAAGGGAGAGATGTTTTGATACGATTAAGGGAGACTTTTTTGACAAGAATGAAAACAACAACAAAGCCATCTTTATTATCTGGAATAATAAAAAAACGTTTTTAAATGTCCAAAAAAAAACCCGCACTAACTAAACTAAACTAAAACTAGTTCAATACTGCGAACATAGGTACAAATAACAAACGTTTGTAAACAATTTCCATGGAGAAAGTTTAAGAAACTGTGGGATTCCTCTTATCGCAAAGGAAATGAGTTTTTGCACCTGAAAGCAGATTATGAATGTACCAGAGCTCAGTAATGTGATATCTGCGAGACAAAAGACGCCTCACCAGAAAGGTTTAAAAAACTGAGTGCCCGACTTCTTCTGTTTTGCCGCACGTGACAATGACACATTGATTTTCAAGGAAGTCCTGAAAGGAAAAAGAAAGTGAAAGAGAAAGTGCTTCACCAATCTTTGGTAATTATATTTATATATATGAACAATAGAAGAAGTTTTTCATAATGTTTGGGTGACTAATTTTATATCAGTCGCAATTTTCCAAGGTACAATAACAAACTGATTTTGATGGAAATTTTCGAAAAGGAAAGTGCTTTACTAATCTTTGGTATTTATATTTATATATATGAACAATAGAAGAAGTTTTTCATAATGTTTGGGTGACAATTCTATCTGCCGCATGTCACATTGGTCACAAGGTACAAAACAAACTGATTTTCAAGGAGATTTTGGAAAAGGAAAGTGCAGCACTAGCTGATCTTTGGTATTTATTTATAATGAACATATGAACAAAAGAAGACACCAACATCTTTCAGTAATAATTGGGTGACTTATTCCGTTTCGACGCGGTTCACGTTGGTTACAAATCTTTGAAGGGTACAATGACTCACTGATTTTCAAGGAAAGTCGGAATAAAAAGACGCACTGCAAATAGAATTAAGCATATTTCAGACCTTAAAACATCGTTTGGTCACATGTTTTCCTACAGTAATGCTACAACTTTTGATAATGCAGTGTTAATGTTTGTTGCATGTGTGGTCCATCCATTGAGACATATATTATATGGATGCTTTCGTTTGCCGCACGTGTACTTAATTTCTAACAGTCATGTTATAACTTTTAATAACGCAGTATAAATTTGGGTTGATTGTATTAATTATAACATAACGGAATCGAAACCCCTGAAGCGTTGATGGCAAAATGTGCGCAAATACCCCACTAAGCCAATTACAACACGAAACGATCCTCAAAAGGAATCCGACGATCGGTATAAAAGACCAAACCTCATTCAAGTCTACTAGTCGCCTGATGAAGACTTACGGTAGCAGTTGAAACGTAATAATCAACTACAACTGGATATTTTATGTAATGTTTAATAAACAAGCAGGAGTTTATTGAACGACTTCAAAAACTCCAACCTATATTTTGTGTTTTTGTAAAAAAAATCAAGGATTTATGAAAGTTTATTAGAGAAAATTCAGGTTAAAGTTTATGTAAATTAGGGCGAATCTATATCTTCAGTTAAAACACTCGTCACGGTTACGATTTCTTTTGAAAATTTCTCATGAATTATTAATGAGTTTTTGAAGTTAGTCTTGAGTATATTTGAAAAACTAGCATCTTATCTACAGGAAATGAAGTAATATCTCAAGACAGTGGATTTGTAATCACATCAGATCACGTTGTGAACACGATAAAAACATAATTTTGGTTCAATGAATAATACTTATCTTTTTGTTGTTGTTCGTGAATAATTCTAACGTATTGTTGTGATATCAAGGGCTTTAAACTAGTTTGGATTGTGTCTATGTTTCGAAGGACACAATTGCGAAGAAAAAGGAACTAGCACTATTACTTTTGGTTAAACTGGTTTGGTATTCGTTGATGATTTCTTAGACTGCGAAATTGAACGGTGTAATGTTTTCTAATTTTATTAATTTAAATGTTAACATGTAACGTTTAAAAGCAAATCCACGCAATAAGTATAAAAATGTTCTCAGTCCTGATAACTTCAGCGCGAGAGTGACTACCATTTTCTACATGGAGTCCACCGATTTACCATAATCTTTGCATAATAGTCTTATTTCATTGGAGCTTTAATTAAGATCTGAAAGTCGATAACTTTATCTCCATAATGGATGGTATTCCTAAATCCTGATCAATAGAAATTTCTCTTAATTTATTTATGGTGTAATGAAATTCTGAAAATACAAGTTTTGCTTTTCAATAAAGTTATGTTTGAAAGACAGAAACCATGCTTAGCTTGAGGTTTATTGGAGCTTTAAGATCTGAAAGTTGATAATGAGTATTTAACCGTTTTTACAGCATTAGTTAAAGTGATATTGCTATAAATCGGGGTTTAGGAATATATAGCCTATATCTAGATAATGGATAGTATTTCTATACCCTGATTTATAATGACAATATCATTTTAATTCACTAATGCTGTAATAAATTTCTGAAAAACATGTTTTGGTTTTCAATAAAGCTATGTTGGAAAGATATGTAAGAAATCATGCTAGAAATCAAAGCTCAAAACGTGAGATTTCAATCCATTACCTATCGTTTATATCAAACCCTGACGTAGCCTATAATACTATATTACTCGCTAGTTTCCATTCATTGGAGCTTTACTGAAGATCTGACTGAAGTTGATTACGTGCACCGGTACTGCAAAGTCAGGGGTTCGGATCCTTTTGAAACCCCAACATGTTTTTGTGCTATTCTTAATGCAATTGCGTATTGTACCAACGCGATCACACTTAGAAACGCGGTACCACTTGACATATATCAGTTAATGCATTATCATAGTAACGATTCTTTTATTATTATTATTCAAATCTGCCTTTTTTTACGTTCCGTGCAGGCATTTCTATCACGATAGAGTTGTTCGTATTAACCCGTGAAACAAAGTGTATTAGTTTAAGGTAGAGAAATACACTGAGTGTGTTAATGATAATGATAATGATAACGGCTCTGTTATTCATGGCAAATTTTTATCTTTGCTTTCAGGCTACTCAGGTTAACCACCACAACCCTATATTAAAGATTGAGCCATTGCACACTGGTCAAGTCATCAATCTTCACGGTCGTCTATAGCGGCGAACAGAGAACGAAATCCAGGGTGTTTTTACACTTGATTTTGCAACCACATCTTAATAAGGTATGTCATTATAAACTGCGTGGCAGCAGTGTGCGCCTTTATATAGCAGTCCGCCGTTAAGTCCTCCACGTTTCTCATGTAAACTGAGATGTCTGTTCTCAGTTTGTGTTATCTCTGCTTAGGGTGAGACCATTATTATTATTATTATTATTTCGGATTTTCTTTCAACCAAAGCAGCTTGTTATCTCTTAACTCTGATTACGCCACAAATAGACAAATATATAATTAAATGTAAATGTAGAGTACAAACACTAAAAGTGTGCAATACTTTGTACTATTTACCACTAAATAGTGTTGATTAAACAATAGAGAACAAAAGAATTTGCATAATTTAGCAGTATTTAGTGGTATTTATGTTGCACACTTTTAGTGTTTGTACTCTAATTAATAGGTATTTAAATTGTAGTCAGTTTCTTTTTTTCAATTTTATTTCTCATGCATTTGTTATTTCTTTTATGGAAAACACAGGTATTTGCGGAACTTAGAAAATTATCTTGTATTTTGCTGGTTCGAGCTATCTTCGTGTGAATCTTTTGTATGCCAGCAATACTATGTTGTAAAGGAACACGTCAAATATTTTACTTTCGTTTTGTTATGGTTATTGTTTTGTTCAGTGACATTGTCATATTCACCACAATTTATCGCGAAATCACGGTGACTCCTTATTTATTCCATATCTTTAATTCTTGTATGATCAAGTTTTCTTATGGCAACTGAGTTTCATAAAAAATGACATCACAACTTCAATAACCCCTTTAAATTTAAATTAACCCAATTTCACAGTTCTCTGCGCCATTTTGACAAGGAAACCGTGCCTTAATTTGCATCGAAGCGAGACGAACGGAGAGCTTGGAATGATAGAGACATGAATAATTGCCCAAGGTGTTAAAAAGGTCTCTATCATTGCAAGCTCAGCGGTCTTCTCGCTTCGATGCAAAGGCCTGGCTACCTTTCAAGATGACGTAGGGAACTGTGAAAGAGATCTAGACTATTTGCCACAAACGTCGGGGTTAATTTCTTGGACAGGTTATTCCAGTAGAACACACCACTGTAAAGCTAGGTTGGGATTCCTGTATCATTGTCTCTCGTGACTCAGGCCCCAGGAATTAAAGTACCCCAATAAGTTAGTTCTAATTCATACGCCGAATCAAAATATGGCTACCAATTTTATCCTGGCATATTTGTAAAAAATTTGTTTCTGTTACAACGTACTAAATAAAACACGGGGCTAGCCAGTCAAAAATAATATAGTATGTCGCCAAATTTGATTTATTCCGTCGATTGTGCTGTATATACACCTTTTTCAAAAGTTTCTGACGTAGTGAATGGCGAACGGCGATTGCACGACCGAAAGGAATTCTGGTTAGCATACAACATATAATGTGGGTTTTTTTCTGGATTTTCGTCATTTTAAGCTCTTCTTTACCATATCGCGCTGGCGTTGTGCAGTTCAGTAATTCGTTTTCAGTCACCAAAGATACACCTAATGGCAAGAATGATGTCCGATGAAAAAAGAACATTAGTAATTTAGTAAGAAAGGAATAACAAAAGAAAAAGTTTAGCTTGAGTGATCTTCTTTTGTCATTTAATTAATTCCTTTCCCATTAAATCACAAAAGCCATGACAACGCTCTTGCAATTAGGTGTACATAAAAAATGAATATCAATGACCTACAGTTCCTTTCGGTCGTGCAATCGCCGTTCACCGTTCACTCCGCCAACCTTTTTTGAAATAGCTGTATGATATTTACGTGTCGTTGTAAATGTCTTTATGCATCTACGTGCAATGTTAGTATCATTGTGGGGGGCTGAGATATTATTGTCAGTACTTAGATATGGATATTAGTTTTGAGTTTCAATATCGAAACTAAGTGTTTTGATAACAATCGCAATATAGGTGAATGGTAGATAAAATGGATGATTATTTGAATATGTACATGGATAAATAAATGGATTAACGAGATTATGAATGAATAAAGAATGGATAGATAGATAGATAAATGGATTAACTGGAGGATGAATGTCTTAATACGTACACTGGAATTTGGGAACCCGTTACTGGAGATCTATATTCTCGGTGGGTTTATCCCTGCCTAGTGGCGAATCTTGTAAATAACAAAAAATAAATAAAGAATGGATGGATTAACGGTAGAATGAATGTAGCATTGAATATAAAATTAACGAATGAATGAATGAATATGTAAACAGAGATAAACAAATTAACAGAAGGATGAATGGATAGATATATAAATGGATATTAATGGGAGGATGAATGTATCATATACATGAACGAATGCACGAAAGAATGGATTGATCTTTATAGCTTTTTACCTAATGTCATTATGAACTGGTACAATCTTTGTTACAGTCAAACAAGCTCACGCGTTGACCCCTAGAGTGGATAAATCAAATCATTAGTCGATTATTCGTTTTATTTGTGCGAATGGGATTAACCGAATATTGCAATATTAAAACAAAGAATCAGTTCGAAATTCGACTTGTGATTTGATAAAATAAATCAGACAAAACAAAGGTGGGTAAAAACCTTGGAGAAGAAGCCTATGTCAAATTTCATGACCATGAACGCTGGAGTTTTTGAGCTTCAATTTCAATCACTTGACGAATGTTATCGTTAGTAAACTCCTTGTATTTTCTTCTTCAAGTGTCTTCTAGACTCCCAGTTAGATATTGTCGATTGAAGGAATCAAATATCTTTGTTAGATAAACAATTGTCGAATAGTATTCGATAAATGCCTTCCTGGCACGTAAACACGGAAAAGGTTCCTAGCCGTCAAGCTTTCTTGGTCTTCCTGTGTTAATCATTAACCAATCAAGATTCGAATTTGATTTGAATTTTGCAGTCTTCGTTTTCGACGATGCAAAATTCAACTGAAAAATGAAATCGACAATCAAACATTCAAATCATTAATCGACTCTAGGGGTCAACGCGTGAGCTTGTTTGACTATAATGTTTTTTAGATTCATGATTTTATATATATATATTTGTATTTTGTATTTATTTGGAAAAGTTTTGTAGACAATGTATATATAAGAATAAGTGACCTATTGTTATTATTTTTTTCATGTAAGCTTGAGTTGTTCAATTTGTATTGCTATTCAAGTATTTCAAATAAACCTTATTATCATTGATATATAAGTATTTTTTCCGACGTGACCAATCGGCTTGAGTAACATTTTAAAATAATTAGTGAGTCAGGCATCACCATTGAAGTGATAGGATTAAGACTATTTCAAGCGGATATATCCTTTTATTACATCCGTTCACAAATTAACTTTAAAACGGCGCAAAACAGCGGTATATTTTAAAATAGGTGTTGAAAACGTGCACGATGGCACATTCACGATAATACACATAGCTACAGTGGTACCTCTTTTAAGCGGTCACCCATTAAGCGGTCACCGTCTATTAGGCGGCCGCAATAAAAAGTTCCAAATCTATTCCTATACCTATTCTATGCCTCTATTCAGCGGCCAACCTCTATTAAGCGGACACTTTGGAAAGTCCCGAGGGTGACCGCTTAATAGAGGTACCACTGTATATAGAAACATTTTGATAATGCACATAGAAACAAGTCTAACTCTTTTACTCCGACGAAGGGCTAAAGCTCGAAACGTCAGTAAAGTTAAGTCAACATTTTTTACGGTGTTACAAATTTCATTTATTACTGACCTATCAGATCTCATTTACACAACGGAGAAGCTGAAAATGGAATAGAATTGAATGGCACGTACAGAACTGAGAAAACGGGGGAAAAATGGAAACTGAATCTTATAATATAATAATACTTTTATGTATCGATCTGGGACTGTTTATTGTGTGATATACACCTATTTCAAAATCGTTGTTGCGACTAAACAACAAGCATCAAGCCAAGACCGAAATGAATGCTGGTTTTGTGTTGCTAATGTTTTGAAAGCAGACTTGTTTTCTAAAGAATTATAATAATTAACAAAATAATTTTTTCACGTACATTTATTGTACTAGAACATCTTGACTAGAATCAATTCTGTTGATACGTATCGGAAATACCGTATGCAATCTTGAAAACAATGTCATTACCATATATGGTATTGTAGGTGAGAAGTAACAAAAGACTTCGATTGGCGCGCGAGATTCTTTTCTTTTTTTTAACAGGTTGAGATTGCAACAGAACAATAGACATATCTTTGATACGAATTATTCATTTCGGCCTCGGATTGATGCTTGTTGCAACGATTTTTAAAACAGGTGTACACCTATTTTAATTAACGTTGTCCATCTGGAATGGTTGATCTGAGACCGATAGAAATTTCAAATACATTGTTTTAATCACACTTGAATGGTGCTGAATTACAGATAACAGTATTTCAGAAGTAAACATTAATATTCAAGCGTGATTATAATAGTGCATTTGCGGTTTAACGAGCTCCCACAATTCCTATCGGTCTCAGATCAACCATTCCAGATGGACAACGTTAATTGAAATAGGTGTATAAAACACACATGCATGAGCGTTCGTTTTAGATTTAAGTATCGTTATTAGTATGGCGGACGTTGATGATAGGCCTCGCTCTTCAATACTTCAATAGACGTAAAGACAACGACAGCTGTTTTGTATAATTGATTTCGCGGTCTAATAACACATCAATATCATATACCCTCTTATGATTGGCCGGTTGATTGTGAATTGTTTTTTGATCCGTGCAATTAATTAATATTGCACAGTGCAATTAATCTGATTTTTCTCGAACGGTGGCATTTCTTATACAAATCCAAGACAGTGTATACTCTAGACAAATCCCTTTTTCAAGTATCACAAATACGCTCTATAATTATAAATTAGGGGACACAAAGTTGGCTCCCATGGCGTTAAAGACGCACGATAGAAAATAATATACAAATTAGGTAATACCTAATAGCGGAGCTCTAAGTTTTTCAGTTTTCTTACAACATCAAAATGCGCATGTAAATATTTTTTGTGCATGGGTCATAAAAACTGTACATGATGTAGACGTATTTGTTCGTATTTGAAAGAAATACTATTTCTTACTGTTCAAGAGTTACTTAAGAAAAAAACGAGAAATATCATTCTGGGATATATCAAGAGAGGATAAATAAGAGAGCGTATTTTGAGTAACACCAAAACACCTTACCCTTCTCCTGAGCGTAAAAATTGGCTTCCCCAGCTATACTCCCGTGCGTTGGATTTTGTAACTTCCGAACATTTCCGTAAACGTCCGAACAAAATATTTATAGTAAAAGGACGATCTTCGCCGAAAAAAAAGTTAAAGAAACAAAAAACCTGGCAAAAAACCCCTGAAATCTGAGGATCTTCCTCAGGTTTCAATTCCCCTCAAGACTGAAATTACAAAAAAAAAAAGTAAAGTAGAAAAGTAGAAGAATATCCACGGCTAGCTAGCGATAGCGAGGAAAGTTGTCATGCATATCACCGACACAAAGTTTTTTCATCAAAAACAAGTTTATAGATAAACTATCAATGGATAGTACTTTTCTGTAAGTAGAAAATTGTAGTAAATGTAACTATGCTGTAATGGCCATGGAGTTGTTGTCGTTTTAATTTTATGCGTTTTTTCAGTCTTTTCAAATCAACGTGACAAGTTCTATTTTTGGCGCGTTTCAGCATGCCAAGGCACCTTTTTGCTTCAAAAGCAAGACAAAACGCTGAGAAAGATTTTGAGCTTCAAATTGACAAAAACATTATTTGAACTAGACCTTAATAGAATGGTAACTATGTATTAAAAGGAAAAAAGGAAATTTTAAAGCATTTCTTTGTAAAAAAAAAAAACATTTTTATCGTATTGGATTTACTAAAAAGTAGTCATGGCAAATCTTCAAAACAAAACAAAAAATTATTTTCAAGTGGAATTAAAAGCCTCAAGAATAAGTTCTACCAACACAAGATCGATTTGAAAAGACAAGGATTTTAAAACAAGGTATTTTATTATGAAAAACTTTGTGTAAAACATAATTTTCGACTTTGAAGTAAAAACTACTAAAAAAGCTCGTTTAGTAAGCATAAAATAGTCAATATTGCTAAATAAACAGAAGTTATTCAACCAATTTAAATTGTGTTTGTATTTCAATTTATCTTTGATATTTTCTGTTTATGAGGTTTAAAAAGTACATAAATAAACACCTTTCAATCGACCAAAGTACAATTTACACATGCACAAACATCGTTTCATGTACGGTTTTTATCTAAAAAAGTAAATAAAATGGAGATAAACCTTTTCTCTTTTCTTTCTATAATAAAACAGAGAACGGATTTTTCCTTTTTGAGGCTTAATTATCGCAAGTTTTGAGGTGTTTTTTTTTTTTCACGCTCGGTATATCAAATTAAGACTTAAGCAGATTTTTTTTCTCTCAAAAACTTGAAACAAATAATAATCTTGAACTTACTTTATCAGTGATTACTTTCCTGAGGTTTTCTTCTCTTCAATGACATTGATCATATTTTGACGAATAAATGTATGTACTTGAATTTTGATGGTTTAAACATTGTTCATAGTTCAACTGCCAAGCTTGAAAATCCTTCAATAAACTGTGCCGAGGGAAGATTTGAAGACAGTTTGTCGCTTCTTTATCAATTTTTTTTTGAATTGCTGTAGTCTTTTAATATTCTTCCACGAAGGTATCTACAAATAGGTTTTCTTGATCTTTTGGAATCAGTCTTTTCTGCTTTTCTTTAGTATAATTTCTTCGTTTTTGTGTCCTTCGAGTTTATGTTCTTCTTCGGTCAAACTATCTTTGTTCTTCGAAGTTCATCTTTCTCCGTTGTTATTTTGTATTAATGTAAGCTCTGCTATTTTGTTGTTGTTTGTTTGACTTTTTTGTCGATAAATTAAAAGAACAACTTTGCTTTGTTTGGTTGTATATAACCAATTTAAATTTGCAATACAAATAGGTTTTCTTGATCTTTTGGAATCAGTCTTTTCTGCTTTTCTTTAGTATAATTTCTTCGTTTTTGTGTCCTTCGAGTTTATGTTCTTCTTCGGTCAAAACTATCTTTGTTCTTCGAAGTTCATCTTTCTCCGTTGTTATTTTGTATTAATGTAAGCTCTGCTATTTTGTTGTTGTTTGTTTGACTTTTTTGTCGATAAATTAAAAGAACAACTTTGCTTTGTTGATCTAGCGCTATTTGGCGCGCGCGTCACTTTCGTTCCCGCCGAAATATAACAACCAATCAGCATCGCGATGGGCGCGGACGTCGGACGTCGGACGTACGCTTGGGATTCCTGTGTGAAAACCATCGAAAATCAACTCGATGGGTTACCATTTTTTCTTAAGTATGGTGCTCCGCTCGCGCGGGCCTTCGGCCCGCGCGGGAGCTCCGCTACAAAGAACGATCAAGAAGACTATTGCGTATACAATCCAAGACAGTATATGTACTCTCTTGACAAATCCCTTATTCAAGTATCATAAATGCGCTCTACAAATATAGATTGGGGGACACAAAGACGGCGCCCATGGCGTTAAAGACGTACGATAGAAAATACAAAGAACGATCAAGAAGACTAAGAGTGCCACGAGGCGTACTCGAATGCGATTCGAGCTTGTTAAGAATTCTATATAACTACTCAAGTACTCTATTTGAGAGTTCTTAGAGCGCACGTAGTGCGAGAGTGCATGTAGTCCATGGGGAAATAGTTCCAATAATAATAGGTTAATTGGCCATTAAGAGCGCGCGTAATATTTGTGCTGAATATAATATTGATTTCTTTCCCGACCAATTTATAAACTGTTAGAAATATAGGAAAAGTAGTTAGAATATTATCTAGTCACTGAGGGTGGTCACCGCTAAGGTTTGTTACGTTCTCAGTGGTTCTTTTACGTCCCCAATGCAGGTTAGTGAGTGTAGTGTGTTAGTATGTGAGCCAGTCACTGAGGGTGGTCACAGCTAGGGTTTGTTACATCCTTAGTGGTTCTTTTACGTCCCCCAATGCAGGTTAGTGAGTGTAGTGTGTGTTAGTATGTGAGCCAGTCACTGGGGGTGGTCACAGTCGGGGTTTGTTACATCCTCAGTGGTTCTTTTACGTCCCCAATGCAGGTTAGTGAGTGTAGTGTGTTAGTATGTGAGCCAGTCACTGGGGGTGGTCACAGTCGGGGTTTGTTACATCCTCAGTGTTTTTTTTACGTCCACGTGCAATGCAGGTTAGTGAGTGTAGTGTGTGTTAGTATGTGAGCCAGTCACTGAGGGTGGTCACAGCCAGGGTTTGTTACATCCTCAGTGGTTCTTTTACGTCCCCCAATGCAGGTTAGTGAGTGTAGTGTGTGTTAGTATGTGAGCCAGTCACTGAGGGTGGTCACAGCCAGGGTTTGTTACATCCTCAGTGGTTCTTTTACGTCCCCCAATGCAGGTTAGTGAGTGTAGTGTGTGTTAGTATGTGAGCCAGTCACTGAGGGTGGTCACAGCCAGGGTTTGTTACATCCTCAGTGTTTTTTTTACGTCCCCGTGCAATGCAGGTTAGTGAGTGTAGTGTGTGTTAGTATGTGAGCCAGTCACTGAGGGTGGTCACAGTCGGGGTTTGTTACATCCTCAGTGGTTCTTTTACGTCCCCGTGCAATGCAGGTTAGTGAGTGTAGTGTGTGTTAGTATGTGAGCCAGTCACTGAGGGTGGTCACAGCCAGGGTTTGTTACGTTCTCAGTGGTTCTTTTACGTCCCCCAATGCAGGTTAGTGAGTGTAGTGTGTGTTAGTATGAGCCAGTCACTGAGGTTGATGAGCATACCAATTATCCCCGAGTCCCCCTCCCTCGGGTGCTGGCGCGCACGGGGCTTTTGCTTCACTTAACATGCATCTGCGGTATATTTCCGCTGTTGTACATGCTGGACGTTTTAAACACTTCTAAATCACTTGGCATTCAGTCATGTTTCCATTTTAAAGATAAAGGGTATAATTCCTTTGATAACTACCTTTCTATTGATGAATAAATTTCTTTCTTTTCTCAAGATTTGAATCATTTGGTCCTAAGGGCAGGTATACTTATTACGCTGAGACACTCGTAATCCTATCAACTTATAACCCGAATTTAAAAGGTTTCTTAAATAGACTCAGAAAAGTTAATCATCAATTCTTATCGAGGAAAAAATTCATTTAATAATTTGTAATTTCAATTTGCAATTTTATGATTCGACAAACATGAATGAAAAAAAAAACCCCAAAAAAACAAAATTTGAAAAATTAATTATCAATTCTTTATAAAATCTTGCTTTTGTTCAATGAATAAGAATTTTTCAATAGATATTAAACTCGGATGAACGTTTAGAACAATACGCTTACCATAACGTTTCCATAATAAAGTTTAATTTTTTTTTGTCAAAAAACATCAATTTTTTGGTATTTTTATTACTATGTTAATTACAAAGTTTACAATAACTTCAACTACAAGATGAGAGAAAAACTACACTAATTACATGGAAACTAGCGAGTAAACTAGTATAGGCTGCATCAGTGTTTGATATCAACGATAGGTAATAGAATGAAATTTGTAACACCGTAAAAAAAAATTAAACTTAGCTTTATTAACGTTTCGAGCTTGCTTTAGCCCTTCGTCGGAGTAAAAGGCAAGGCACGTATTACAAGAATTACAAGAACTGGTCTCCTAATACACAGTATTTATCAATTATTATTATTTTTTAAATATATATTATTATTTACATGCAAGTCCGTTTAGGATCGAAAATTGTAATATATTTTTTCATATTTCTTTCTGTGTAAGCTAGCCGTGATTTGTTAATTATTCTATTCTTTCATACTGTCTTAAAGCTGACTGTAGTATAGGGATTTTAAAAACTTGTTTTTCCTAAATTTATGTCCATTTGGGGGCTACTACTACTAATAATAATTTAATTCTTAGAGCACCATATAGTTACGATCTCAGCGCTCTTATAACCAATATGGACAAAATAAAGTAAATAGGAATAGTAAATAATAAATAGTAATAGTAATAGTAAATGTAAATGCTTATAATAATAATATGGAAAATAATGATGATAAGAATAGAAATTATAGCGGAAAACCTAGGAATTAAAAAGTAATGGCTTGAGTTCCATTTTAAACGACTCGGTGCGTAGAGCGAATGAATAATGAGGAAATCATTTCAGTCAAGTTGTGATTTGAAATAGAAATTCAAGTTGAAGAAAGTCAAGTTTAAGACTGCACTAAAAGTGTATTTTATGAAAATATTTATAGAAACGTTATGGCTAGATACAATAACACTATCAGTCCTACGATAAATATCCTAGCAATTATCACGATTGCAATGGCGAAAACTACTGCCCCAGGGCACTGCGTCTTGCAGGGGGTAAACTGCTATTCATATGATAATAAATGGTTTAGACTGTAACAAGACTTGAAGGAAATTATAGGAAATAACAATTTGGCTTTTATCACACGGCGGCCATGTTTATTCCCATGAGAGACAGAACCTTTGTTTGGAACATTCTGAAATGCATGAAAGTGAGGGCAAGGGAACCCAAGGATTTCAAAACCGATATGGCGGCCCGTGATAAAATTGAATTGTTTTTGTTTTTTTGAATTCCGTTTGTAAACCTTCGCCAATTTATTTCGGATCTATTTGAATCAACTGAAAAGTGGTAGGTAATGATATTTTAACGCTAACGCCCCCAAGGCACATAGGGAAGCTAACAAAAAAAAACACAAAAGATTTCTGTTACCTGGAGAAGAAACTCGACTAGTTTAATGGACCCGAGTCAAAAATTCTGTGTTTTCGGATCTTTGCCGCCGACTATTCAACAATTTTGAAGTGTGAAGTCTGGTTTGCTTGTCTGGTTCATTGTTAATTAAAAACGACCATCATTTTTGAAATGCAGTTTGAATATTAAAACAGAATTTATAAGGAAGACGCAAAAAAAAACGACGTCTTGACAGCCTCCCACGTTAGGAGAGTTTTCTCATTAACTCTTGTATTAGTGCATTAGTTAAAGCGAGATAGTAAAATAACAACAATAGAACACAATGGAATTAATGTGAATCAAAGAGTATTATACACAAGAGTATTTTTCATGGCTTAGAACTGTTCTCAACCCGTGAAACAAAATGTATTAGTTAGTGTGATCATATGGTTTAGAGCACAAATTTCCCATCAATTAGAGAACTTGCGAGAATATTTGTTTGCACTTGTCCAGCGAGAAATAGAAAAAAGTCAAACTTTCTAAGGAAGTACTTACGACAAGAAGCTCAGTTGAACTGGCTAAAATGTTAATGCATCCGGCTTTAAGTAGTTAAAAGTCTATTAAACCCATGGTATTAAAAACGTTTATGTAAGGCTAAGTAAAAACATCCAAAATTTGGGAGATTCTGGCATTTTCCTTCTAAAATCACGATTTTAAGTCTTAACCAAGAGACCAGATTACGCCCAAACTCTTTCTGCAGTGTAAGCCATGTAAGTGGATAAAAGCCTAAGAAGAAAATCTATTGGAAATAATAAAAATTCAGAAAATTCTTTTTTATAAAAATCCGGACGAGAAACGCTTTTTATAAAAGTAATTAGTCTCCCCTGTCCAAATGACCTTCGAAATCGTTTTTGTTCTTTGTTCGGCGTTCCACAGAGAAAAACAAAATGGCGGAAATTGCGAATTCTTTCGACGTTTGTCTATCGCGAGCTCTATGTGTTACAGATTTCTCCATTTTCCCGATTTTCAACTCGATCGAGGTTGGTATGTATGTGATGACTTGCATGGACAAGTTAGGAAAAAAGAATTAATATTAATTGAGTTTACCTGTATACATATATAGGCAATATAATGAAATTTGTCTCTTTTACTCCGACGAAGGGCTAAAGCTCGAAACGTCAATAAAGTTAAGTCAACATTTATTACGGTGTTACAACTTTCATTATATTACCTACCGTTTATATCAAACATCGACGCAGCCTATACTAGTTTACTCGCTAGTTTCCATTTATATTACCTATTGTTTATATCAAACACCGACGCAGCTTATACTAGTTTACTCGCTAGTTTCCATTTATATTACCTATCGTCTATATCAAACACCGACGCAGCTTATACTAGTTTACTCGCTAGTTTCCATTTATATTACCTATCGTCTATATCAAACACCGACGCAGCCTATACTAGTTTACTCGCTAGTTTCATTGTATTACCTATCGTTTATATCAAACACCGACGCAGCTTATACTAGTTTACTTGCTAGTTTCTATGTATACAAATATGATGCTAAATATTATTAAATGTCTATGTCTAATTGATTTAAAACCTACGAGCCCATATGTCTATATCTGCATTGCAAGCTTACCGTTTGTCTCGCTTCAATACAAAGGCACGGCTATACCTTTCAAATAGTGTAGAGAACTGCCAAAGTGACTTACAAGGTATTCATAAAAATATTTAAATAAAAGCTATTAAAAAAGTATTACAAATAAAATGAAAATGGCTTCTCTAATCAGGAAAAGAGAAAGCATAACACACTGAGAAATGCACAGAAGTACAACACAGTTTTACTCGATTTACTCGAGAAATGTGCAAGTTATTATATATTTTTTCGTACGTTTTATTCAAGTTTTGAGGGATTTTCAAATTAATGTATTTTATAAGATTAAAAAGGGTTTTAATAACAGTAATAACGCATGATTCATGCATGATTTCTCGTGAAAAACTGTTCTAAAAAAAGAAGAATTACTTTAAAATGATAAGGATTGTAGAGATAGTCACTCTGGTAAGTGCTTACACCAAGTACTAACCTATTAAAAGGGTATATTTCGATTCAAGCTTGTGTTAACTTTCGATGGATTTGATAGGTTGAAAGTTTCCTTATCAGTTTCTGAGTATTGGCTCTTAACAAATGATGTAATCGGACGAGAGAAAATCATGAAGTACCAAGCTCTTTGAAGTGAAATCGTTCAAAGGTCGTGTCAAATACGTTTTGTTTACATACAGTTGGCAGGCAGTACTCACGGAATAGTCTTGGACATATATAGGTAACTTTGATTTTCGTATTTTCTGCCTTTAATTATGTCTTTTATTTGTTACTTTGTACGTGAGTTTCTGTGTTGTTTATTTTTTCTTTTTTTTTTTTTTGTTCTTTTTTCTCTTTAGTTAGCTTTTGTCACATTTTCTTGATTATCTGCCTCAATCTTTATTTTCTTACATTCTTTCTTCTCCTTTCTTCATTAATTAATTCTTTCTTCTTTAATTTCTACATTCATTCTTTCTTTCTTTCAATCGTTCTTTTTTCTATTTTCTATTTTCTTCATTCATTCATTCATTCATTTTGTCTTTCATTCTCCCTTTTTTTCACTCTTTCATTTTTCTTTGTGTATATTCAGTTCTTTGGATTTTTCTCGCTTTATTTTTTTTGATGTGTTTTTCATTTCAATGATCATTCATTTTCGTTCTTTCATGATTTATTGGTGTCTATCCTTGTTTCTCTCAGGCTCTCTTCTTACTTAGAGTCGGGGGCGGGGGAGTAGGTGGGAACTGAGTATATGTCATAATCGTTACGGGAATATCAGCGTTAAGTTTTCGTTAAGAGTGTGACTTTTGATAAAAGGAAAATAGAAACTAGCGAGTAAACTAGTATAGGCTGCGTCGGTGTTTGATATAAACGATAGGTAATAGAATGAAACTAGCAAGTAAACTAGTATAGGCTGCGTCGGTGTTTGATATAAACGATAGGTAATAGAATGAAACTAGCAAGTAAACTAGTATAGGCTGCGTCGGTGTTTGATATAAACGATAGGTAAATAGAGCGGTTTTCGTACGAGTAGGTAACTGACCGTATCGTACCGTAGCCGTAACCGTACCGTAAGTTCTATATATAAAAACATTCGAAAATTCTACACTAACAGTACCGTAACTGTGCGGTAAATATTACGGCCAGTTTCCCACTCGTACGAAAACCGCTCTATATAATGAAATTTGTAACACCGTAAAAAAATGTTGACTTAACTTTACTGACGTTTCGAGCTTTAGCCCTTCGTCGGAGTACAACGAAGAGCTAAAGCTCGAAACGACAGTAAGCTTAAGTCAACATTTTTTACGATGTTACAAATTTCATTATATTACCTTTTGTTAAAAGGAAAGATTTTAAAACTCGCGAATATCCATTATTTCTTTGTTGTTCGTTATTTTTCTTTCCTTGTTACATAGAAGAATCGGGGCAGAGGGGAGCAGCTCGAAACTGAATATGTCATAATCGTTACGGGAATAAGCGTTAAGTTTTCGTTAAGAGTGTTTGATAAAAGGGGAAGCTTTTAAAATTCGCGAGTATAATGAACGGATTTTCCCTTTTCTCATAACAGCGCTAAACATTTTGTTACCGGTATCACGTTGTTAAAACCTCTCGTTAAAAGTGTAACTACATTGATAGGATAGATGTGGTGTTTTCAACAATGCAAACATAAGTCTCTCCTATACACTGCAAAAACGTCGTTTTTCGAAATGCGTTGATTCAACGATTTTTTTGAGTCAGTAAAAGTCATGTTTTACTCAATATATTGAGTGCATTTTAAGGCCTACTCCGGTCATAAGATCGCCCAAGATAGATTTTAGAAGCTCTATGCTAAAATCGCTTAAAATTACGGCGATTTTAGGACCTTGACTAGGCCTATTTTACTCAATGGTATAAATCTACATTCACCCACTATAAAGTGTCAGCATGAATGCTATGATTTACTCAACATACTGAGATGTATATCTATCTACTCAGCCGTAGAGATGGCTTTTGCCAACGGTTAAAACCTTGATATCTCTTTCGCAGGTGCCGTATCGGAAGTAAACATTCAAGATTTGAAGTGCCAAAAAAAGTAAGTTTTCAAGTACCAATTTTTGTACAGCTCAAAATTGTTTAATGGAACCTTTAAAGAGTTGAACTTTCTAGCGGAACAGAACGACCGGTCACTTGTTACAAACATTATCACTATTCAATATTTATAAATACAATGAGAATAGCTTTCAAAACAGCCGTTTTGGTTTCTCGTTCTATAAGCGTAATCATGATTCTAAAATGTCAATGTTGGTATCTTTACCGAGGTGGATACGAGTTATTTTAACCCAAGGTAACCCAAGGTGAGATATAAGGTATATGACCGCCTTATATCATACGTTTCTTAAGCACGGGGTTGATAAGTAAAGGTCATATACCTTTATCGAGGTGGATACGAGTTATTTCAACCCAAGGTTGAGGTATAAGGTATATAACTGCCTTATATCATCATTGGGAAAGTTTCTTAAGCAAGGGGTTGATAAGTAAAGGTATTATACCTTAACCGAGATGGATATGGGTTATTTCAACCCAAGGTGAGATATAAGGAATATAACCACCTTATATATTACCATTGGGAAAAGACGAGCATGAGTCCCACCCACTGTGAGTCCCCCGTAAGTAAAACCGGCGTTCATTGTCATTAACGCTGTTGTCTCCTAAAGTAGATTTTACGATAGACGTTTTAACGTTTTACCGATTTAAAAATCGGTAAATTCTCCTTTTTGAGGATTAAATCAATCATTAGCAAACTACTTAATATAATTTTAGAAATCACACCATTGGCCGTATTTCACGTTACATGATATTATTTTAATGATTGAGACCTTGCTTCATCCTTATTATACGGGAATTTGGGGGAAAATATGGTTTTACAGCGTATTTTCTCTTCATTGACGGTAAACTTCTTTGACGTTTTACGGTTAAAATTTGTTTCACTAGACGCTTTACGGTCAAATTTTAAACCGTTAATTCCATTGAGATCCTCTGCATATGTTAGGACTTATTATAAATTCGACGAAGTACTAATATCCTTAGACTCAGTCCCCAGCCGTGGTGGCTTCGCGCGTCCGCGATACTCCGCGCCCCTTGAAGCCACTGGGCGTATAATATCCGAAGTGCGTCAACGCAAACTATTTTCAGCAACCATTAGCACAATTCTTTTAAAGTGCAACTCACCCCTAATACAATATACTTTCTGTACCGATTCTGCTTGAAGTGAATAGTTGAATACTGTTTGTGTGAGCCTGTTACAGCGCGACGCACCTTACCGTGGCCACTCAATTAAAGTTTTGTACAAGTTAGCTTAGCGTTCAAAAGTTTCTCTTTTAAAATTATTTGCTACACCTTTTCAAATTTAAACATCCTGAGAGGTTTTTCAGACACTTATAAACTTCACTCTTGTCTTCGCTTTGAACACTTCAAAGTGTGTACTGTTTGACACTCGGCGTGTCTTTTATATTAAGGTCAAATTCCCGCTTTCTGATTGGTTAACTTGTACAAAACTTTAACAAGGTGGCCACGGTAAGGTGCGTCGCGCTGTAAAGTTTGTATATTTAATGAAACAATAATAATTAATAATTTTAATACTTATAATGCGCAAAATACATATGTATATGATCTAATGCGCAGTACATGGTATAAAATAAACGTCACTAAATATGGCTATATATTTACATTATGTACATATTAAATAATGGACTAGAAAAGGCTAAAATCTATAAATCACTATTTAAAATATATTAAATTAATTTAAAATACAATTATGAATATAAAAAACGACCTAGTAAAATGCTAATTTGAATAAATGTGTTTTAAGTAAAACTTTAAATTTTTTAAATTTTTTCTCCGTTCGAACATTGATAGGAAGACTGTTCCATTTGGTTTTGGTGCTGCAGATGAAAAGGCTCGATCGCCTGGTATGACGTCACAGTCAGTAACATATTGGATGTATAAACCCTTATAACTTAAAGACGCATCACTCAAATCGAGAAATATTTTACTATTCAACTATTCACTTCATGTAGAATCGATACAGAAAGTATTGTATTAGGGGTGAAGTGCACTTTAAATAACTGATTTTAACTCTGCATGTAAATGACATTCTTATTGTTATTTTAAAAGAGTGGAAGCGGAATCATTAGGTAACGTTGATTTACGATTCTCTTTGTTTTTAGCTCCATGATTCATAATTCTTTTAAAGTTGATAGTCATATTTTATAAACATCGGAAAACACGTGTTAACATTTGGTCAGCTATCCCTCAGCTATACTTTCACGCTTCACGGCTTCCATACAAACAAACAGAAATACGGTCTGAAAATCGTGGTTTTTCGATCTTTTCTCGAAATAATTGCAGAAAAGTAAAAATGAAGCCATGGCTACTTGTAGCTCAATCTTTTATTGACCTTATCAAATGATTTTGACCTACTTCCCGCTTTCAACATTGTTGAAGCATGTGCGGAATCGATGTTGTATCGATGTTGAAAGAGTTTAAAGGCGTTTAAACATTGCCATTCAACAAAATCGAACGGTGTTGAAACCGTTTGCCCGGGCCCAGTAACTTTGCTTCAACATCCATTCAACATTTATTTTGTTCTGCGAATGTTGAATTGCTCGGAGTTGCCCTGCTCCGTTCAACCAACATTGTTGACTACACCCATGCGCATTTAGTTGTCTTTCAAATACGTAACACGTTTCAACAATGTTGAAAGGGGGTGACAAACGGTTTCAACATTACCATTCAACAAAATCGAACAGATGTTGAAGCAAATGTTGAAACCGTTTGCCCACCTACGTTCAACATCGTTCAACAACCATTCTACAGCGTTCAACAAAATCGAACGAATGTTGAAGCAAATGTTGAAGCCGTTTTCCCGGAAGCCCATACAAAATTCGACTATAGCCCAAACTAAATTCTCAGTTCAACACTATCTTCTGTTCTGTCCCCGGTACTCTGCTCAACGTGATTCGCTACTTACCTCTGCTGCACAACTTATCGATAATTGGTGTAACTTATCTTTTAAGAAAACACTTTTACTGTTTTACTGTTGCACGGTTCAAATGAAATATCTTTTTCTGAAAATAACACATTATTTTTTTGCGGTGCAGCAGTACATTATTGACTCTAGCCGTTTTTCTTCGTGAAATTATACTTAATATACTTATATATTTAACTTAATGTTTATTGCCATTTATATACTTTAATAACTTTTTTTTTCTCCAAAAAAAGTTGTCTTATAAGTAATATATACAATATGAGCGGCCGATCTTTATCCGATACACCTAATTCAAAAAAGGTTGACGGGGCGAACGGCGATTGGCGATTGGTGATTGGCGATTGCGAGACTGTGGATAATACGAATTTCTTCTTATTCTATTCTAAATTACCCAAACATCGTTAAGCGATGACCTTAGATGGATGTATCGAAGGTTTCCCTAAACGGTGGAGGCATTGTTTGGTTAATTTAGAAACGAATAAGAAGGAATTCATATTAACCATCGCCAATCACCAATCGCCAATCGCCGTTCGCTCCGTCAACCTTTTTTGAATTAGGCGTATACAACGGCGAGTCGAAGACGAGTCGTTGTATATCGGATACAGATCGGACGCGAATATTGTATAGAACTTATGAAAGTCCAACGTTAGTTCTTTCATATTTTACTAAAATTGTCAAGATAAATGTAAATCTGGCCGAGAAAATTCAAGTTGAAACTTATGCAAATCAGGACGAAATCTGTATGAGATTTACAACCTCCATCACGGACGTCAATTGCTCATTAATTATTCATGAATTTTATAAATAGATTTATTGATTGTTGTTGAACACTTCCAAAAGTTATATTAGTAAATTTGACCATCTGTTCCTTTGATGTTCCGCGAGTTTATTGACGTACATCATTTAATGGAATGCCGTCCTATTTCCCACCCCTTGTGACCGATGATGGGAAAAAATACATTAAAATGGATGATAAATTATATTTAATTTAATTTAATTAACAGTTCTTGCGCATTTCGCAAGCCTCAATGCGCATACAATATAAAATATATCTATCTATAAATGAAGTTAGATATAACGATATCCCCAAAGCCATCCTATTTCTCAACCTGTGACCGAATGTGGTAAAAATACCTACAGTAAAATGAGTGATAAGTGACATCACAAAAGATTAAAACTCGAGATAATTACCGGGTCTCAATCTCGCTTTCTGGATTCTTGGTCTTTTTTTGTTGCCCATTTTTGATTCGGCTGTCAGGTTAATGAAACCTTACTGGTGAAAAGAGTTTCTGTTTTGAGATTTGAAATCGTGTCTGCCCTCCTGGCACATGTCGAATTTACCATTCAGACCCTTTTAGAGTCTGCCCTCCTCAAGGCCCGAGTAAACGCACGCAACATTGTTGGCCAACATTGTTGCGATACGGTTTGTTGAACACGAGAACAAAAGAAATGTTGGGTGTTTAAACGGGCCCAACATGTTGGAGCAACCATGTTGGTCCAACAATGTTGCGTGCGTTTGCACGGGCCTTCAGAGTTTTGAAAACGTTTTTAGGAGAAGCACGTTTTTGTCACCAATTTTGTCACCTGCCTTTTCTTGCACGTGAACGGACTATTAGATATTAAATATTAGATATTTGTTAATTTCTCGTATCAGAAATACCGTATGCAATCTTGGAAACAATGCCATTACCATATATGGTATTGTAGGTAAGAGTAACAAGACTTTGATTAGTGCGCGAGATTTTTCTCTTTTTTTTTAACAGGTTGTGATTGCAACAAACAATAGGCATATCTTTGATACGGTGCAGGATATTTTTTTGCCCTTGAGGCTATACAGGATATTTTTTTCAGTGTTCAAGATATATTTTTTCAGGTTTTTTTTTTAGTTGTGCACGATATTGTTTTTGTTGAAGTAGCTGATATCTTACATGGTATTTATCGGTCTTTTCTTAGCCGCTGGCCTCAAAAGCAATTAGATTCGATGCTTTCTGAGCTGGGCTTTAGTTGTGTTAAGTTTTTCTGGAAATTTCGATTGGAAAGACGCCTACCATTTGGTCCTCCAACCGGAATTTCCGGGTATAACTAAAGTACCTCAGACTCACGAGTGTTACTAACCCGAGAACCGTAAGTTAGAAAACTCTAATAGTGGTTAATACGTCGCCCTCGTAAAACAAAGATAACATAATTAATTAAGATATAATTTGTTGGTAGTATTATTAGCGTTAGTCAAGGGATATTTTCAATCGCGGTAGAGTGATTTTCATAAGACCGTGCAAGAAAATAGACCATTTAGTTTGTGGTAGTTGATAAAGAACAAAAGAAAACAATGGGTTTAGTGTTTACTACTAACTATTAGCTTGCCTATTCTTTCACGGTCATATGAAAATCACTCTATCAGTAGTAAAAACCTTTGTTTGTTATAACTTATAAATAAAAATATGCCAGCTGTTTAAGAAAAGGACACTTTGTTAATTGAAAACGTATCTATATTTATCGTTAGTCATTTCACAAAATTTATAATTGATCTAAACAACGTAAGAAGTTGACAAAAAGTTCTAGAAAAGTGGCCATACTGTGATATTTTTTAGACAATAAGATTAAATTTCTTTGAATTGAATAGGAAGTCGTTTTATCAGAAGTTAATAAAAATCGGACATCTCGATCGGACGTTGATAAAGTGTTCCAAAAAGTGGTCATGCTGTGTAATTTGCTTCAGACAATAAAATTAGAGAAACCCCTTAGGTTTTTGGGTTATAAATATCGAAACATCGAAAGCATTTTATCTTCTGTGGCAAATAGTCATTTAAGGCTCAAGTATTTTTTGCAGTAGCGTCTTGAAATAAAGAGACGTAGCGAAAACCGGTCGGAATACTCTTATAACAAACTCAAGGAGTGGAGGTATGTATGAGATTTAGTCAGGTTTGGTTTTGTTCATTGAATGCCTGGCAGAGCTAAAAACTGAATTTCTCTTCTCTTCTCTTCTGTTCTGTTCTGTTCTGTTCTGTTCTGTTCTGTTCTGTTCTGTTCTGTTCTGTTCTGTTCTGTTCTGTTCTGTTCTGTTCTGTTCTGTTCTGTTCTGTTCTGTTCTGTTCTGTTCTGTTCTGTTCTGTTCTGTTCTGTTCTGTTCTGTTCTGTTCTGTTCTGTTCTGTTCTGTTCTGTTCTGTTCTGTTCTGTTCTGTTCTGTTCTGTTCTGTTCTGTTCTGTTCTGTTCTGTTCTGTTCTGTTCTGTTCTGTTCTGTTCTGTTCTGTTCTGTTCTGTTCTGTTCTGTTCTGTTCTGTTCTGTTCTTCTGTTCTATTCTGTTCTATTCTATTCTAGTGACGAAGCGCTAGAGAAAATTAATTAAGACTCTTAAACACAGACGCTTGAGTCATGCTCTTAACTTGGTAAAGAAATGTTTAAAAAGCATTTGTCCGCAATTTTTAATGAATTATTTTAATTATAATAGAGAAATAGCACTCAGAATCACAAGGCAGAGTGACCAGCTTATAGGCCGCCTCCAGTAAATTATATAAAATTGGAAGGTAGTAAAAAGGCCTTTTTTATCACGGTTGTATAGTTTTTAATAGGAATTTGTAGATATATTATATATTTATCATATACATTTGAGCGATTTTGTCTAGCCAAAGGAAAGGACCAAATAGTTAGCAGTGGACACTGATTGCTTTTTTTTCGATACTGTTCCCGCTGGCTATACACCTTTCCACGGGTTGAATAGGGTCCGCTCTACCCTCACAGTATTTATCTTAGCATAATTTTTTTTAATGTTTTTTAATTCTGTTCTGTTCTGTTCTGTTCTGTTCTGTTCTGTTCTGTTCTGTTCTGTTCTGTTCTGTTCTGTTCTGTTCTGTTCTGTTCTGTTCTGTTCTGTTCTGTTCTGTTCTCTTCTCTTCTCTTCTCTTCTCTTCTCTTCTCTTCTCTTCTCTTCTCTTCTCTTCTCTTCTCTTCTCTTCTCTTCTCTTCTCTTCTCTTCTCTTCTCTTCTCTTCTCTTCTCTTCTCTTCTCTTCTCTTCTCTTCTCTTCTCTTCTCTTCTCTTCTCTTCTCTTCTCTTCTCTTCTCTTCTCTTCTCTTCTGTTCTGTTCTCTTCTCTTCTCTTCTCTTCTCTTCTCTTCTCTTCTCTTCTCTTCTCTTCTCTTCCCTTCTCTTCTCTTCTCTTCTCTTCTCTTCTCTTCTCTTCTCTTCTCTTCTCTTCTCTTCTGCTCTACTCTCTTCTTTTTTTTTATTGTATTGTATTCTATTGTATTGTATTGTATTGTATTCTATTCTATTCTATTCTATTCTATTCTATTCTATTCTATTCTATTCTATTCTATTCTATTCTATTCTATTCTATTCTATTCTATTCTATTCTATTCTATTCTATCCTATCCTATTCTGTTCTGTTCTATTCTATGCTATTTTATTCCACCCTTTCCTTTCCATTCTTTTGCTTTCCGTTCCCTTTTCTTTTTCTCTGCTTTTCGTGTCTTTTCGTGCAGTCGGCTTTCTCTTTTTTTCCTTTTTCCTTCTCTTCTTTTCTTTTCTTTTCGTTTCCTCTTTTTGCCTTTTCCCTATTCTTTGCTATACTTATCTTTGCTTTCTGTTCCGTTCCTCTCCTTGTCCTCTGCTTTTCGTGTCTATCCCTTTGCTTTGCGTTGCTTACCTTTCCTTCTTTCCATTCTTTTCGTTTCGTTACCTTTCTTTTTCGTTATTCCATTTTGTTTACATTTCAATAGACTTTAATTAAAAATGTAAAAATAATTAAAATAAGGTTATTTATTCATGTATGTATGTCTACAGATTCATAAATCTATACCGGAGGAAATGATACGGTTGGAATTAATCGTCAGTTTAATTACGCGCAAAAATGACGTTTACAAGTTTAATTTGATATGATCTTAATATATCAAGTGAGAATCTTAATGATGATGGAATAGATTGAATCGAGGTCATTTGGTTGAGTAAGAAGTTCTGCGTCTTTCTAAAAGAGGACGTCTATAAAAGGTTTAAGCGACTGTAAGTAGCAAATCTATAACAAGAAAGTCTCTCAAAACAGTTATCTCTTTTAACGGTCTCTGTGACGTCATAAAAGGTAACCGTGTCTTTGCTTCGGTGTGAGACGAACGCCGGTATGCTTACAATGGTAGAGACCTTTTTATAAGGCCTGGACAATAGCTCATACGTCTCTATCATTGTAAGCCCACTGTTCGTCTTGCCTCAGTGCAAAGGCACGGATACCTTTCTAATGCTTTGTCCACACGTATCCGGCTATTTTTGAAAACGAAGGTTTATCGTGTACGTGTTGACAGCGAGTTTTCTGAATACAATAAGGTCAGAGCTGCTAGAGTTTTCGAATCGTTTTCGTATATACGTGTGGACGGGCAAATACGATTCGAATACGCTACGTTTAATTGGACGCGGGGCTTTTTGAATACGGAGAAAAAACCTCCTTATCAAAATACCCGAATACATGTGGACAGGGCCTAAATTGCGGAAAGAACTGTGAAAGAGACTATTATCGTTCTTTTATTGATCGGATAGCATTCTATGATTATTTGTTTCTTTATTTGTGGAAACTAGCGAGTAAACTAGTATAGGCTGCGTCGGTGTTTGATATAAACGCTAGGTAATATAATGAAATTTGTAACACCGTAAAAAATGTTGACTTAGTTTTACTGACGTTTCGAGCTTTAGCCCTTCGTCGGAGTAAAAAAGGCTGTTTCTTTATTTGACTTATTTTGTACACTTATGTAACATGACTTTGCTATCAACGTTTTATGAGTCGAGGCACTTCTATATATTGACTTAATCGACTGCACTTTTTGGCGATTGTTATTAATCATTTTTCATTTACCAATATATCGACCGCTCTCGGTCCTTTGTCCAAATGAAAGGGTGATCGACGCATCTTTTAGGGTTGAAAATATTCTCTGTGCATAGCTTTAGGGTCCTGGCCAGAGGGTTTTGGCTCAAAAGTCAATTATGTAACATGATTCTGTACTTGTGAGGGTCAATTTTACTCTAGTTTGTTACTAAAAATAAGCTTAGCTACCAAGAACATCGCACAGGCGTACCTTTGAGGGGTTGAAATCAACAAGGCTTGAACAGATCTTTCAAGTTATGCATACCTTTTAGGGGTCATGTTATTTTAGATCACTCCTACCACTTGCAGTACAAGGGGAGTCGCACCTACAATCTTGGCAAAATCTGAGACACTTTTACGGTTTTCTCTATTTTGACCTTTACCTATACATTTTCGATATAATCCTCCCCTCCCCCTCCACGCAATGTTGGTTTTCAGTTAACATGATTCCTTGATGACTGCCAGGCCAACATTGCGTAGTGGTGGAGGGAGGAGTGGCTTTAACAACAATGCTTTCTTGATGACTGCCAGGCCAACATTGTGTAGTGGGGGGGAGGGGGGAGTGGCTTTAACAACAATGCTTTCTTGATGACTGCCAGGCCAACATTGTGTAGTGGGGGGAGGGGGGAGTGGCTTTAACAACAAATTTAAGCCCCAAAAGCACGCACATTATGGTATAAGATAAATGTCCCATTTTCAAAGCAGTTGTTTCACTTAGTTTTTGCCGAGATTGTAGCTTCTGTTACGAATCAGTCAATTCCGAGTCCTTTTAAGACAATTCCAGTAATTATGCACAAGGAATAGTCCCCTTCACAGTTCCCTGCACCAAGTAACCAGGCTTTTGCGTCGAAGCGCGACAAACGTTGAGATTTTAATGATAGAGAGCTTTTAAAGGCCGATTTACACGGCACAACTTTTGCCTACAACTATCGCATGCAACTTGCTTACAACTTGATTTACACGGTACAACTTTGGTGCTAACAATAGTATAATCTGACTTAAGTCAAGTTTAAGCGAGTTGCATGCGACAATTGTAGGCAAAAGTTGTGCCGTGTAATTCGGCCTTAACACCTTGCGGAACAATTATTCACGTGTCTCTTTCATTGCAAGCTCAACGTTAGTCGCGCTTCTATGCAAAGGCTCGGCAACCCTTCAAGATAAAGGGAATTATTAAAAAACACAGGGTATTTTTTGTTTTTTGTTTCGAGTGCCTTGAAGACATCTAGCGGAATATTCGTGTACAAAATGATCAGGTACCCCTCCCCCCTGGATATCAAAAAACGTCTGTAAGTAGCACATTTCCACTCATAAAATATCGGAAAACAAATTCGACTGCAATATCGAATGAATGAATTTGTTGTCCAACTGAAATTATCTTGTGTTTTTTTTTTTGTACAAATGGTAAGCATGCACCAACTGATCTAGATCGAAATGAATTATAGAAATAAAGAATATATACACCTGGGTCCGGATGTACGAAGGGTGGATAAAGTTATCCACTGCATAGGTTTTTTTTATAGATTTTAACTGCTGGATAAGGATTTATCCGGTGGATAGCGCTATTCACCCTTCAGACAACCGACCCCTGAGGTGTATACCATTTAAAAAGGCTGCCCTAGAGAAAAGGCAATCATCAATTTTAATTTATTACCCATTAAATATTCGCCTCAAGAACATAGCGGATTATTGTTGAAGTGTTTACCTCGTGTTTTATTCTTATCACAAACATGTAGGTTATTGATAAGCTAGATATAATCAAATAATTAATTATTATCAAAAACATGGAGGTTATTGATAAGCTAGATATAATCAAATAATTAATTATTATCAAAAACATGGAGGTTATTGATAAGCTAGATATAATCAAATAATTAATTATTATCAAAAACATGGAGGTTATTGATAAGCTAGATATAATCAAATAATTAATTATTATCAAAAACATGGAGGTTATTGATAAGCTAGATATAATCAAATAATTAAGGTTGTTATATCATGGCCATTATTATTTTCGCCAAAAACATGGAGGTTATTGTTGTTATAGATACTCAAATAACTAAAGTGTTTACAAATATATATTATTTTTGTCAAAAACATGTCATGCATGGGTTTATAGATCTGAGCACGAATAATCGATACGATACGATTGTCTTAATTTATACAGAGGGTACGTACTTACAAATTAATATACTCTTCCATACGGCCCTAACAAAAACTAAATTACAAAACAAATGAATACATTAGAAAAAAACTTTGATATTTTTTTCACCGCAACACCGCAAAAAATACAATGTATTCCTCCATAAGGCCCTAACAAAAACTAAATAACAAAACAAATGAATACAATAGAAAAAAAAACTAGAAAAAACTCATCAAACCTGAAATACTAGTAAATTATAGAAACTATAAAATTGTCATTTGTATACTTGAGCGAAGATAAGAAAGTGTTCTGTGATGGTTATAAGTTCAAACACTTCTCATACACGTCAAAAACTAGCTGAGTTTTTAAACATTAATTTTATAGATGCCAAGCTTTCAAGCGTTTTGGCTATATCCTGAAGCAAAGTCGGTCGTTTTGTCACACAATAGCCGTGCAATAAGAAAATAAATGAAGTGCTAAATGAACCTTGTCAACATTGTTCTATCAATATAATTATTTTTAAATAATACGAACTTGTTTTTGTCCGGTTATTTTTAAAAGCGTTAAACGAGTTGAGTGTGATTACTATGTAGGCGTTAACAATTTGTTTAAAATGGCAAGAAGAATACTTAAAAGGTGCGTGTTCAATGGCACAGTTTTATTAATAGGTGATGATATGCACGAAAACAAGTTTCTCTTGTAGCGTTTGTTCTTCAATACACGTAACTCCCGGAGGAAGGGTACTCCATTTGTCCCCATTTGTCCAAGTGGTAGGGATGATCGGCGGTCGATCTCGCAAATGACCCCTAAAAGGTATGCATAAATTAAGAGAACTGTGAAAGCCTGTCAAAGACTGTTAAGCAAGAACCCTAAGGCTAGGTTTACATGGGACCGGACGAATTTTTGATCGGTCAAAAGATCGACCTGGACACGCTGTTCACACGGAACCGATCATTACAATATTTTCGTTTTGACCGGCTAGGCGTCCAAATTATTGCACGTTTAGCTCGGTCCCGTGTGAACGGAACCCCTAAGCGGATGTTTTTTTGACCGGTCAAAAATTTGTCCGTTACCGTGTAAACGTAGCCTAAAAGGACCCTTAAAGGTACGCATAAATTAAGAGAACAGTCTAAGCCTTGTTGATTTCAACCCCTTAAAGGTACGACTGTGCGATGTTCTTGGCAGCTAAGCGTCTTTTTGCTCACAAAGCTAAGTAAAAATGACACTTACAGGTATAGAGTCTTGCTACGTAATTTACTTTTGAGAAGAGCCCTAAAAGGACCCTAAAAGGTTCGTACGTATACGCACAGGGACTATTTTCAACCCTAAAAGGACCCTAAAAGGTACGTGCGTATATGCACAGGGAATATTTTCAACCCTAAAAGGACCCTAAAAGATACGTGCGTATATGCACAGGGACTATTTTCAACCCTAAAAGGACCCTAAAAGGTACGTGCGTATATGCACAGGGAATATGTTCAACCCTAAAAGGACCCTAAAAGGTACGTACGTATATGCACAGGGACTATTTTCAACCCTAAAAGGACCCTAAAAGGTACGTGCGTATATGCACAGGGAATATGTTCAACCCTAAAAGGACCCTAAAAGGTACGTACGTATATGCACAGGGACTATTTTCAACCCTAAAAGGACCCTAAAAGGTACGTACGTATATGCACAGGGACTATTTTCAACCCTAAAAGGACCCTAAAAGGTACGTGCGTATATGCACAGGGACTATTTTCAACCCTAAAAGGACCCTAAAAGGTACGTGCGTATATGCACAGGGACTATTTTCAACCCTAAAAGGACCCTAAAAGGTACGTGCGTATATGCACAGGGACTATTTTCAACCCTAAAAGGACCCTAAAAGGTACGTGCGTATATGCACAGGGACTATTTTCAACCCTAAAAGGACCCTAAAAGGTACGTGCGTATATGCACAGGGACTATTTTCAACCCTAAAAGGACCCTAAAAGGTACGTACGTATATGCACAGGGACTATTTTCAACCCTAAAAGGACCCTAAAAGGTACGTGCGTATATGCACAGGGAATATGTTCAACCCTAAAAGGACCCTAAAAGGTACGTGCGTATATGCACAGGGAATATGTTCAACCCTAAAAGGACCCTAAAAGGTACGTGCGTATATGCACAGGGACTATTTTCAACCCTAAAAGGACCCTAAAAGGTACGTGCGTATATGCACAGGGAATATGTTCAACCCTAAAAGGACCCTAAAAGGTACGTGCGTATATGCACAGGGAATATTTTCAACCCTAAAAGGACCCTAAAAGGTACGTGCGTATATGCACAGGGAATATTTTCAACCCTAAAAGGACCCTAAAAGGTACGTGCGTATATGCACAGGGAATATTTTCAACCCTAAAAGGACCCTAAAAGGTACGTGCGTATATGCACAGGGAATATTTTCAACCCTAAAAGGACCCTAAAAGGTACGTGCGTATATGCACAGGGAATATTTTCAACCCTAAAAGGACCCTAAAAGGTACGTGCGTATATGCACAGGGACTATTTTCAACCCTAAAAGGAGCGCTGATCACCCCTACCGCTTGGACAAAGGGAGTCCATCCCCCGGGGGTTTCGTACTATGCATTATAAGGCCAGGGAAATTGACGCTATTTTTGATTCATTCATTGATCAGATTATTTCGTTCGCTTGTTCAATACCTCATTAATTCATTTGTTCGTTCATTTGTTTACTTCATGTATTTGATCCGTCCAAGTTGTCATTCCCAGTATTTAATAATAATAGAACTAAGTCCACTTAGAATGCATGGAAAAACAATTTAGTGAAGTTGACCGTTAGGCACAGTTTGGAGATATAGTCTGGAGACCTGCATTAGAATCTTGTAAACTAATATGTTTTCTCTACTTTCAAAATAACCACAATGCCTTCTCTTTTATCTTATTAGTCCATAGTTACTATGGATTAAGGCCCGGGCAAACGGTTTCAACATTTACTTCAACATCTGTTCGATTTTGTTGAATGGCAATGTTGAAACCGTTTGCCCACCTTTTTAACATTGCTGAAACGTGTTGATCGATGTTGAATTGATGTTGAAAGAGTTTAAACGCGTTTTTAAAAACTTTGCTTCCATCTCCATTCAACTTTCCTTTTGTTCTGTGAATGTTGAATCGGAGTTGAAGTCGTTTGCCCTGCTCCGTTCTACATTAATTGTTGACTACACCCATGCGCATTTAGTTGTCTTTCAAATACGTAACACGTTTCAACAATGTTGAAAGGGAGTGACAAATGGTTTCATTATTGCCATTCAACAAAATCGAACAGATGATGAAGCAAATGTTGAAACCGTTTGCCCACCTACGTTCAACATCGTTAAGTTCAACAACCATTCTACAGCGTTCATCAAAATCGAACAAATGTTGAAGCCGTCTGCCCGGGCCTTAAATGCGCATGGGTGTACTCAACAATGTTGAACGGAACAGGGCAAACGGCTTCAACGTTGCCATTCAACAAAATCGAACGAATGTTGAAGCAAATGTTGAAGCCGTTTGCCCGGGCCTTTAGACATATGGTGATGATATGATGTTGATATGATGATGATGACAATGATGATGGTCGAGTTGGTGGTGATTACGATGATGACGGTCACTGATTTGTATACAGTCAATTCAAAAAACATTGTCGTCAATAGGCTTCAAGTCTACGCGACTAGACCGAAAGGTAGCATGGGTAGAAATCACCGAAGCGGATAAATACACACAGTATTTAATGCAATATCACGCTCACTCAATCAACTAATCATTATTTGATTGAGTGAGTGCGATATTATATCTATTGCATTAGATACTGTGTGCATTTATCCGCTTCGGTGATTTCTACCCATGCTACCTTTCGGTCTAGTCGCGTAGAGTCGAAGCCTATTGACGACAATGTTTTTGGAATTGACTGTAAATAAATGACGATAACGGTAACAACCATTAATATGGAAACTAGCGAGTAAACTAGTTCAGGCTGCGTCGGTGTTTGATATAAACGATAGGTAATAGAATGAAATTTGTAACACCGTAAGAAATATTAGACCCCATCTACACGGATCCGGATACTTTTGAAACCGCATACTTTTTGATGCGAATCGGCCTATCGTCCACACGAATCCAGTGAATCTGGTCACCGAAACCGCATACTTTTACTTGAATCCTCCGGATACACGGATTCGTGTGGACGCAAATATTTCTATGCGGTTTCAGCCGGATCGGATTCGTGTAGACGAGGCCTAAACTAGCGAGTCAACTAGTATAGGCTGCGTCGGTGTTTGATATAAACGATAGATAATAGATCAGAATGAAATTTGTAACACCGTAAGAAATAGAAACTAGCGAGTCAACTAGTATAGGCTGCGTCGGTGTTTGATATAAACGATAGGTAATAGAATGAAATTTGTAACACCGTAAGAAATGTTGATTTAACTTTACTGACGTTTCGAACTTTAGCCCTTCGTCGGAGTGATAAACATGACTTTAAGATCATCATTGTTGCCATCATGATCGTTAAACCATTCTCATTCCTACTGTCATAATCAAATAAAAAATAAATCACTTTTTTTTAAGTCTCAATCTTCTAGGTGGACACAAATGTCCTACTAATCGGGGAGACTCGCTCACACCAACTACCCCTACGTTAAATATTTTTTCACACAACTCATGCCTTTTGTCATTGCTATTATTTATTAATGGAAACTAGCGAGTAAACTAGTATAGGCTACGTCGGTGTTTGATATAAATGATAGGTAATATAATGAAATTTGTAACACCGTAAAAAATAAGTAAAAATAAGTCAACATTTTTCACGGTGTTACAAATTTCATTCTATTACCTATCATTAGCTATTATTTATTCATCATTGTATTTTCCTTCCAACAGTAACAAACGCTGACGTAGACCAACCTCATCGCTCCTCACCATGATATTCGGTCCGGGTCACTGTGCGGGCGTCAGGGCTCCGAGCGAGGTCTCTTATACAAACATGATTACGTCAGCGATCTTCATGACACTGACTGTACCAGCTAACATACTGGTGATCATTGCCGTCCTTAAAGATCCCTTCAAGGACCTTAAGAAACCGTTCACATTGTTAATTCTTAACCTGGCTGTCACAGATCTAATCGTGGGCGCGCTCGTGGAACCGCTGTCAGTTTACATACACTGGCGCGAAGCTCATGGTCTTAGCATTAACATGGCGTGGTTATCTCAGACGGCGTATTTCCTCTGCTGCACAGCGTCTCTCCTCAGCCTCGCGGCGCTGACAGTTGATCGGTATCTCGCCATCGCGCGCGCGGTTTGGTATCGCGCGAACGTGAGCAACTCGCGTGTTTTTGTTGCGTCGATAATCGTTTGGCTAATGTCCATAAGTTGCACTTCGATTTTCTTCGTTGTTGGATTTATAGCGTACGCGTTTGTGTTCGCCAACATCGCTATCTTGACCACGTTACTCATTTTCGTCTTCACTTACGTACAAGTCTTCCGCGTACTCAAAGCACAGCTAAAAAACATTGGCGTAATGCATGGCGGAAACGTAACGGAAACGCAGCGCGCCCTGGAACGTTCCATGATGTGGGAGAGACGTGTTACGCAAGCGTATTTGATCGTACTTGCTGTATTCTTAGCTTGTTACGTGCCGTCCTGTCTTATGATTTACCTCATGAACATGTGTAGTACCTGCAACTGTGATACCATTCACTGGTTTAGGGACATGCAGTTTATACTCGTGACCATCAACTCTCTCCTCAACCCGTACATCTATGCCTTCAGATTGAGTCCACTTCGCAGAGCACTGTATCACACCTTGAAGTCGCCTCGATGTTGTCGAAGTAACGCTGTTGCTAACGGCGGCAGTTTGGATATCCCAACATTACGAAATCAAGCAACCACCACTACATCAAGCAATGATCGTTCCAAAGGTGCTTGTGATAACACAAGCATGAACCGTCCAGTATCGCCAGAGTTTTCTGTTAACGACAACACCTAAAACTCATAAGAGAGAGGGCCATGGGGGATTGTGGTGTGTGGTGAATTTTAAAGCTGTGGTGTTCGTAGTGTTTGGTGAGAGATATTGTGATATGGTGTTGATGGATATTTTTTGCGGTGCTGCGGTGTTGCGGTGAAAAAAATATCAAAGTGCGGTGATGCGGTGATGTAAGTGCCTTTGGTGTGCGGTGTTTGATTTCCAAAGCGGCCGGCGGTTTGCGGTGAATTTTAAAGCTGTGGTGTTCGTAGTGTTTGGTGAGAGATATTGTGATGTGGTGTTGTTTGTGGTGTTGCGGTGTTGAGGCCGGACATCACAATGCCCCCCTACAACACTATACCCATGCTGCGCAAATTAGGGGGTTTGATACCATATTTGGTACAGTGGAACCCCGTTAATCCGGCCAATGAGACAGCCCAAAGTGGCCGTATTAACGAGGTGGTCGCATTAAGCGGGTAAATTTTATAGAAAATATATGGACATGCATTTCGTCGGGATCTAAAAAAATTGGCCGCAAAAACGGGGTGGCCGTATTAAGCGGGTGGCCGTAAGGCGGGGTTCCACTGTATTTAAAGCACAAATCAAAATAGCTGCTCCAAATTGATGAAAATGATATTTGGTGGCATTCCGAGGAGATAGACCAAATATTGGATCGGGAGGCTGACATTATATTCCTCAATATCATTTTAAGAGTTCTAAAGCAAGAAGACTTTAATATACTAGGAGAAGAAATTTCAACCGATAAAAAATTGAATATTCTGGAGCATAGATCAAAAGAAATGTATGGTGGTTGCACGTTTTAATCCCCTTCTGATACTTCAAATTACTACTTGGTGTTTTAATACAAGAAACACATTTAAGTAAGAAAGCGTTTGCATAGAAAGTGCTATTGACGATCGATAACTAGCAAAATGCGTCGGGCTGTGATAATGCAGTCAGCTAGTGTTTGTAGGGAACCATCATCAGTAATCACTAATCGCGCATTAGGTATGGCGACAAAGAGCAGTTTTGACCCCATCACAGCTCTCTGCGCCATCTTGAAAGGTAGCTGGGCCTTTGCATTTCGGCCTTCGTTGAAGTCAGAGACGACCATTTTTATTGTAAATATGATTCTATTTGCATTCTACCATTTATGTCGCACGTAGTGCAATGACTTAACCATCAAGGTTTGCTTTAGAAAATCACACTCGTTCACTTGCCTATTCTTCAAAAAGTTTGGTTCTTAGGGCACAACATGTTGAACAAACATGGTTGCACCAAAATGGTGGGCCCGCTTAAACGCCATGTTGGATGGTGTCCCATGAAACATCATCCAACATTTCTTTTGTTCTCGTTTTCAACAAACTGTATCACTACAATGTTGGTCCAAGATGTTGGGCTCATTTAATCGGGGCTTTAGACCAACATTTCTTTGTAAATAGCAAAGGCATTCCAGTATATTTATTGCAGGCTCGTAACATGGTATATGGGATCAGGGATGAAGCCCAAAAATTAGGCCCGGATCAGGGAACAGAGGCCAGGGATCGAAGGGCTGGGATCGAGGATCAGTGGGAAATTGAGTCTGATTCGGGGATCAAGGATCAAAAGATTGAAAAAATTTGGGCTCAGGGATCAAAAATTCCGAAATGATCCGGGATCAATAGGTTCAAAATATACCATGTTACGAGCCTGTTCATACTTTTCAATGTATTATATCTTGTATATTTATTATTATAACCTAACTTTGGTGTAAAAAAAAGATTTCATTAACCTGTGAAACACTCTATTTAATACACCTTAATTCCATTGTGTTCTTTTGTTGTTATTTGACTATCACACTTTAACTATTACACTATGTTTCACAGGTTAATGAGAACAACGCTATTTGTAACTGTATATATTACTGAAACGAAATAAAACTTCAACATTTTTATTTAGTGTCTTTACTGTAGTGATAGGTAATATAATAAAATTTGTAACACCGTAAAAATTGCTGACTTAACTTTACTGACATTCGAGCTTTAGCCCTTCGTCGAAGTAATAGAGAAAGACGAAGGGCTAAAGCTCGAAACGTCAGTAAAGTTAAGTCAACATTTTTTACGGTGTTACAAATTTCATTATATTACCTATCCTTTATATCAAACACCGACACAGCCTATACTAGTTTACTCACTAGTTTCTATTTATTCTTTACTGTAGTGTTATCAATAATCTAAGTGAATCTCTATAGAGTCTTGCCCATATATGGTGCCTAGTATTCTCACAAGGGTGTTCCTCACAGTGTTATCTAATAATCTAAGTTAATCTCTATAGAGTCTTGTCCATATATGGTACCTAGTATTCTCACAAGGGTGTTCCTCACAGTGTTATCTAATAATCTAAGTTAATCTCTATAGAGTCTTGTCCATATATGGTACCTAGTATTCTCACAAGGGTGTTCCTCACAGTGTTATCTAATAATCTAAGTTAATCTCTATAGAGTCTTGCCCATATATTGTACCTAGTATTCTCACAAGGGTGTTCCTCATAGTGTAATCAATAATCTAAGTTAATCTCTATAGAGTCTTGCCCATATATGGAGCCTAGTATCCCCACAAGGGAGTCCTGTATATAGTCTATTTGATGTGGTGGTGAATATTCATCATATGTTGACCTCGCCATGGTAACCATGGTGGGTTTTGGTAGTGACGTCACAGTGAAGTAAACCAAGTTGAGTAGGTTATCTATTTCTTGTTTGGTGCTGATGTGATGTGGAATATCCACTGTCATACCCGTGGAATGGATCTGCAAGCATAAAGGATGAAATTACAGTGGAACCCCATTAATCCGGCCACCGAAGGGACAGCGCAAAGTGGCCGTATTAACAGGTTGGCCACATTAAGGGGGTAAATTTTATAGAAAATGTATGGACATGCATTTCGTCAGGACCTAAAAAACCGGCTGCAATAACAGGGTGGCTGTAAGGCAGGGTTCCACTGTACTGAAAGTATACACCCTCCTCACCAAGCAGTTGTTGGAGAGTAATTTTTGACTATAATTTGAGTCACTGGGCTACCTGTGGTGAGATAATGATGTTGGTTATGGTGGTAATAGTCCTTTTCATAGTTCTGACCACAAATGATATTTCCAAGTTGAGGCTGGCGTTGTTGCACATGATAAATTATAGTTTTTCTATGCGCAGCAACTCAAACCTCAACTTGAAACTATTATTCGTGGTCACTGAGCGGAACTGTGAAAACGACTATTCACTTTTATCACAGGCCACCATACTGGTAAAAACAATAGGTTTTGAATCCCTTTGATTCTCTTGTCCTCTCTTTCATGCATTACAAACAGAGGTTTTTGCTCTCATAAGAATAAACATTGCCCCCGTGTGATAATTAAAAGTCCATAATGATAATAATAATAAGAAATTTGTTAAGTACCATTTCATAATGGTCCAAGGATGCTAAAATGATGAGGGCGATAATGACGATGGTGACGAGGATGATGATAATGAAGCTGACAATGATAGTGATAATGATGATTCAAGTGATGATGATGATGGTGGCGATGGTGATGAGGATGACAGTGATGAGGATGATGGGGATAATGATGATGGTGGTGATGGTGATAATTACAATGGTGATAATGATGATGGTGGTGATGGTGATAATTACAATGGTGATAATGATGATGGTGATGGGAATAATTACAATGGTGATAATGATGATGGTGGTGATGGTGATAATGATGATGATGGTGATAATGATGATGATGGTGATAATTACAATGGTGATGATGATGATGATGGTGATAATTACAATGGTGATAATGATGATGGTGATAATTATAATGGTGATGATGATGATGTAGGTGTTGATAATGATGGTGATAATGATGATTATGATGACTGTGGTGATGATGACGGACGTGTTGATACATACAATTTCATCATCAGGTTTATCTCCTTCACCACAAGACTTGATCTCCTTGAGTAGTTGATGCAGTTGTTGATTTATATTGGTTGTATCACTGCAGGATTCTTCAATGCCTTTGTCTAACTGTTCCACATACTTGTATGTTGATTCTATTGCATCTAGCTGGATAGATCTTGCTTGCATACACTTGTTAAAATCCTTAAAAAGGATGATAAGTGGTAAGACAATTATTGAATCATTCTTTGTCTAAAATACTTGTCTCTCAATTCTATTTAAAATGAATGTCGAGTCCAAGCTGCACAAAATGGACAAATGTTCAGATAAATGAATAAAAATGGAAACTAGCGAGTAAACTAGTATAGGCTGTGCCGGTGTTTGATATAAACGGTAGGTAATATAATGAAATTTGTAACACCGTAAAAAATGATAAATGACTGAATAGTTAAATAAACTAACAACACTCTAAAAGACCTACCTCTTCACTCTCTGTTAATGGAGGTGTAAACCTGTACACATCGGCAAGACTTTGGAATTCTTCCTGATGACCAATAATCACAATAACAGTGAACATGAGAAAATACATAAACTTTTAAATATTTTACTAAACTATAAAGGGGATATTGCATGGTGGTGCAAAGATATGAAGTTTATCTTTGAGTAGTATTTATGAACATGCATGATTTAAGATAAACTTCGTGGTCCATTTGTGTGAAGGCTGGATAAGCGTTGATAATAATAATGATAATAACTTTTTTAACTTCTAGCTGGACACAGTGCGCCCTACTAATCGGGGAGACTCACTCACACTCACTACCTCTACGTTTTAATATTTTGCACACAACTTGGCTCACATGTTAATTTTTGCTGAGGGAGGAAAACCGGATACCCCGCAGAAAAACCCTTGTGGCATATGAGAGAAGAACACATCAAACAAACTCAACTCACATATAAATCATGCCCGAGCTGGGACTCGAACCTGGACCACAACCAACTGATTTCCAAAGCATTGATACTTTTCAAAAATGTGTGAATTAAATTAAATTTTATGTCTAGAGTACAGATACTAAAAGAGTGCAAAATTTATCACTATTTTGTACTAAATAGTATGAATTACACAGTAGAAAGCAATATAATTATTTAGCAATTGATAAAATATCACTATTCAGTACTATTTATGTTGCAAGCTTTTAATGTACTCTTATATTAAGCTCCATTAAAAATGTTTAATTATTATTAGTAGAAGTAGTAGTAATACCCAGTAATAAAGAAGAATACACCTATTTTAAAAATTGTTGTCGCAGCCGAAGTTACGGTCCACACTCTGATCTTGCAAAGGATGTTGGTTATATGGACTTAATTTGAAATTTTTTGCACTTTTTTAAAGACAATATTTATATTTTATTTTTTATCTATCATAACAACAACTTGTTATGGTCATATAACACAAACACGTACAACCAAAATATGCTTTGAATATATCGATAACAAGAGAAGAAATACTGACATCCTTTGCAGGCTTCAGAGTGTGGACTGTGGCTTAATTGTTTGCGACAACAATTTTTGAAATAGGTGTATGATATACCTCAGTAAATAGTTCTTTAAAGGGGTTCTTTGTAGAAAAGAAGTCCATATCAATATCAAGAATATACTCTTGACAATCTTGTAACATTGACGTTAGCAGATTAACCAATGGCTTGGCACATGAACGGAATGATATATTCATCTTATCAATTTGAAACTCAGAATTTTTGAATAATTCCTTTTCCTTGTCTAGTATTTTTTCCCTCTGTAAAACTAAAGTTTCTGGTGACTCCTTGTCAACTTGTTCCAAGTTTGTGGCGTTTTTAGCTGTTTCTGAAGGGCTCAATGTGGAATTCAGAGTAAATATGATGAATTCTAATTGTTTAGTGTTTTCTAGTTCTTCCATTGGTGCATACAGCAGTTCTTCTATGAAGTAGTCATCTTTACATGTAACCCTAAAATACAAAAGTATCTGCATAAATGGAGGAGCAAGGATGGCATATTTGGCTAGCGTGCGGCGTTCTGTGCTAGAGGTCGCGAGTTCAATTCCAGTGGCGGATCTAGGGGTGGTGAATAGGGTGGCTAGCCAACCCCCATTTTTGCTCCGTTTTCTGCTTTTTATTGTGTTTTATTTGATGAGTAACATATGAACAATGTACAAATACCAAAATATACGGTTCACATTCACCCCCCTCAAATATTCCTAGATCCGCCACTGAATTCCTCACATCCTTGTTTCGACTTCTGTCCTTTCTGTGTAGCTTAAGGTAGTGTTAAATACCCGTAAAACTGATGGAAAGAGGGGAGTAAATTAAGCACACTGTCAGCTCTCTGGAAGATAAGCTTCAGCTAAAGGGACTCCTGACATAAAATAAGGCTACTTAACTTTAGTAAACAACACAAGTTGCATCCAAGTTTAAAGACCTTCTTACTTATACCAGCATGCCTTGCATTGTTTATTTTGATTTGACTGTAATAATTTGGTCACAGTGAGTCATATTACAAGAAAATATACAAATACAAAATGCTAAATGATTTACATTTTAAGAGCTGTAAATACCAACTCATAAATGCAAACAATAGTGATCAAAATGTCTTGATGTGTGATTTTCTTGGTCCACGTAATGCAGTCTTTTGAGCAGTGCATGTTGGTGACAGGTCATAGGGATTCCAGGGATGCCTTTTATATTTGCCGAGTCTTTGCTTATTTGTTTATATATCATTTTGTAATTAGACACACATAGTGCGTTTGCTCATGCTACGTCATAGAGTAGTAATTGATAGTTGGTTTACCTGTAGCATTACATCATGTGTAATCTCGACACAATGATAGAACCATAGACAGCAAAGGTAAACCCAGACTCAGGCTACCCCGCACACAGGCTCCCCTGCGGGGTAGCCTGAGTATTAAATTACTACCATTGGTTCAAATAAACTTATTGTATTTATCAGTCTATTTCCTTGCCTTTGCCTAAAATTCACTTGTACATCTCTCCAATTTCAAAGGGGATACCCTTATGCGATACACCTAAATTACACCAAGGGGGATTCCCTCGTCTTACCTTAAATACCCCGTCTTCTTGTGTCTCCCGATATAAAATCTTCTCGTTTCCCCTTGCATCTGATCAGCCCATTCAGGTTTGACCCAAATAACACGATTAATATGCCCAGCATACACTGCAGGTAGTATCCAATCAGCGATGCTTACTGCTTCGGCCAGCCGTGGCGTATCGAACACCCATTCGGCCGGCATTTTGGCGGGAATCGTGAGGTCGGGATGAGCGTCGAAGTGTACGAGAGTGGTTCCAGTGAATGGCAAATATTTTGAAGCAATGGCACGTTGTATTGGATAGAGAACAGCGTCATGATTTTCAACTACTTCAATCGGCAGTTTAGAGTATTTTCGTAGCTCTTTTTTCAGTCTTTTTGGTGGAGGACCAGCATTTGCTGTCGATTCGTCCGCCATATTGGTTTTGAAGGCCTGGTTTCCATTCCACAGGAATCCCGCAACCCTTCGAAAACATATCTTTTGAAAACTGACGAATACGACAAAACATTCTAAACTACTATCAAAACATTAAAATATAATACACTTTTTGATAGAAAATCGAATCATTCATCATTTTCTTTATTTATAAAGAATGACTATATTATTCCCAAACAGCTTTATTTATGAGTTGGGCTTCCTGTGCCTTTTCAATACAAAATGGCGGCTCACGAGGCGATTTTATCGTGCCGTAGTTTATTAGTGTCTTTGCGTAATACAAGAGCTGTTAGCGTTGTATTTAGTCGTGTACAACGTCCAACAACGTGTGTAATGCCACTGCGGTTATTTCATGCTTCAGAAGTAAGCAATAAAGGAGATAAATTCAATTTGTCCAATCAAGGGAAAAAGAGGAGACGATTCAGGTATGAAAGATTATTATCATTTATGCACCTATCAATGTCTTGCTCTAACGGGGGAATTGCGGGCATACCAAGGTGCTATTGACATTTTTCATATCATTTTGGCAATAGTCCGTATCCTGGGGACGTCAAATTCATATACTTACTCATATATATACTGTTCCTTTTACTCCGACTAAGGGCTAAAGCTCAAAACGTCAGTAATGTTAAGTCAACATTTTTTACGGTGTTACAAATTTCATTCTATTACCTATCATTTATATCAAACACCGATGCAGCCTATACTAGTTTACTCGCTAGTTTCCATTTATATACTGTTACGTTGTGGACCCAGAAATTATTGTATTGTATTGTTAAAAAAACATCAAGCAGCCCCACGTACTGGCAAAGTTTATGTTCAATAGCCCAACTTTGCCCGCACTCTCCCTGTTGGGGCAGACATTGATAGGTGCATTAGAAAAACGTGAAATAATTACAGTGCGACTACTGAAACCGGGGCCACCAAAACATGATTATCCAATCACGATCGATAATATGAACAATAGAATCTCTACAAGTGTTTGACTTTTTTACTTAAAATGCTAATAATTTCATTACTTGTGAACGGAATAGATAAAGATTGAATAAGAAACATCTTAGCCTGTGAGAACCCTCTACAAGGTTTTTGTTTGATCTCAAAAGCTATTTATTTTGACATTTGTTTGGGTGGCCCCGGTTTCAGTAGTCGTACTGTAAGTATGTCTAAATTTCTGAGAATAGTCCTTTTCACAGTGACCACGAATGATAGTTCCAAGTCGAGGTTCGTTTTGCTGCGCATAGCAAAACTATAATTTATCAATAGAAACTAGCGAGTAAACTAGTATAAAATGTTAAAAATGTAAAAAAATGTTGACTTAACTTTACAGACATTTCGAGCTTTAGCCCTTCTTTGGAGTAAAACAAACGACGAAGGTCTAAAGATGGAAACGTCAGTAAAGTTAAGTCAACATTTTTACGGTGTTACAAATTTCATTATATTACCTAGAATTAATTTATTTTATCATGCACAGCAATTACTCAAACCTTGACTTGGAACTATTAAGGCTGATTTAGACGGCACGATTGTCATGTATGACTTGTAGTATACGACTCAAATGAGCTCCAAGTTGTGCCTTGTAAATGCCCCTACGACTTGCCTACTACTGACGCATGCGACCTACGACTTGTAGTAGGATTTTGAACCAAGGATCAAAACCCTACGACTTGTCGTAGGAAAATGATGTGATTTGTCCCATATGAGGACTAGATATAGTATTTCTTCCAATCACTCGCGATTTTAGTAATGGCGTATACGAATCGTATACGACTAGTCGTGCGCGTGTGAATGGTACCTACTACAATTTCTAGGCAAATCGTATACTACAGTCGTAGGTCAAAATCGTATCCAGTAAATCGGCCTTAATTTGTGGTCATTAAACAGAACTGTGAAAAGGTCTATTGTGCAATTGAAGTCCTTCGTGAAGTTTCCTATCCTTTCCTTGTGACATCATGTAAACTAGAGAGTGTGACACAATAGTGAATTTGATACATTAATTTGTTGTGTATCACTGTACTAGTGTGGTCAATACGAGTCACAATGTATAGCTCTAGAGACACTGAATGGAATCTGTTAAAACAAGTAATGTTACATTCCTTAGGTTCATTAAATAGTATGAACAAATCCTCTCAAGGATGTTGAAATAAACACCTTCTGCATCTCCTTTTTAATGTTTTGAAAGCAAGTATACTTATAATGATTTTATATTTAACAGGTCTGAGAAATCTCAAGATGATATGGTAAGATTTTAGCATCATGATGGGTTTAAACATTTTATCGCAGTGCCACACTCCCCTTAACCACCTGGGGCCAGTTGTACGAAGCCTGAATAGCGCTATCCACTGGTTAAATCCTTATCTAGCGGATAAAATCTATAAAAAACCTATGCAGTGGATAACTTTTATCCTCGGATAACTTTATCCACCCTTCGTACAACCGGCCCCTGACCTTCAACTGCTGCCACCACCACCACAACTACCACCACCACCTTCCACCACCTTCCATCACCACCTACCAACACTGCCACACCAACTGCCACTGCCACTACCACCACCATTCCTGCCAGCATTGCCAGATCCAAGCCACCACCATTGCCATCACAACCACCACTGCAACCCCTACTACCACCACCACCACCAATAACAACAACAACACATCCATGAAGACAACTACAGCAACCACCATGGCCAACGCTACCCTCACTGCACTTCCACCACCAACCTAATGACTCGACTACTGCCATCGCCATGGCCAAGGCTACCCTCAATGCATTGTCACCACCAACCTAATGCCACTTCCACTATGGACTCAACTACTGCCATCACCATGGCCAATGCTACCCTCACTACATTGTCGCCGCCAACCTAATGCCACTTCCACTACAGCCTCAACCATCGCCATATAAGCACTTTCATCAACAATCATCAGTCATGAGAATCATTTATGTAATCAACATGATTGAATAGCATCTGTGTTTGATTTTTGTTCAAAGGTTTCAAGCAAAGTTGAAACATTCAAGCTTGATCCATCAGAAGAAGATTATGAACAACGATCCACTACCAGCAGTAATAGACGAGATGCATTAGCAGTTACACTACAACAAGCTATGACAAGTTTACTGGAAAGTAATGACGTCGACCAGGAACTGACCAGCCTTGATATAGAAATCACAAATGTAAGAATCTAAAAATTATTTTGCTGGATAATTAATGGATCTTTTGCAAATTTGCTTGACTGGTCATGAACCAATTGAATCAAGTATAGACTGGACAATAGATATTTTGCAAATTTGCTTGACTGATCATGAACCAATTGACTCAAGTATAGACTGGACAATAGATCTTTTGCAAATTTGCTTGACTGATCATGAACCAATTGACTCAAGTATAGACTGGACAATAGATCTTTTGCAAATTTGCTTGACTGATCATGAACCAATTGACTCAAGTATAGACTGGACAATAGATCTTTTGCAAATTTGCTTGACTGATCATGAACCAATTGACTCAAGTATAGACTGGACAATAGATCTTTTGCAAATTTGCTTGACTGATCATGAACCAATTGACTCAAGTATAGACTGGACAATAGATCTTTTGCAAATTTGCTTGACTGATCATGAACCAATTGATTCAAGTATAGACTTGACAATATATATTGTGCAAATTTGCTTGACTGATCTAAAGGTAGCCAGAACTTTGCACCAAAGTGAGACGAACATTTAGCTTGCAATGATAGAGATCTTTTAACACCTTGCCGGACAATTATGTCTCTATCATTGCAAGCTCAACGTTCATCTCACTTTGATGCAAAGGCCAAGGTGCCTTTCAAGATGGCGAAGGGAACTGTGAAGGGGACATCTGATTCAAGTAGATGCTGGTGAAATGAATGATCTATGCATTCACTGTATTGTATCTACTCCAGCATCAACTGGAATCTATTGGTTTATGATCAGTGAATTTTTCCAGCTGAGTTGATCGCCTTCCCCGAAAGGAATTATGGGTCACTATTTGGTGGTTAGCAATTTTTGAGCATTTTCCGAGTATACAATGTAGACTTTACTTGTTGATTGAAATATAATCCCACCATGAGTTTGTCTAGCGTTTACGATTAATTTAAAGAAGGAAGAACTCATATTGTATAAATTCTCTTGGCAGAGTAATGGGAAATGCCAATCAAAATATGATGTTCAATCCTCAATTCTGATAGGTTGACCTTGTGTTTGTTCTGAACGTGAACTCAGCTGGTTAGTGAAGGTCTATCAAAGCACAATGTGATGTTTATTTTAAAGGTTAAAATTGCTCATGATATGGGCCATGTAGTATTCTACTGGATAACAGACAAGAAAGACTCAAGCTATCAAAGACAGGTAGCAGAACTGCTTCAAAGAAATGAGAATACTTTAAGGTACTGAATGTCTCTGCAGAATGTCAATACCCCAGGGGGGGGTACTCCCTTTGTCCAAGTGGTACGCACTGATAAAAATAACTGATAAAGCCTTGTCGATTTCTACCCCCAACAAAGCAACAAAACAGAGTAAAAATGACTCTTACAGGTACAAAATCATGTTACGTAACTGATTTTTGAGCCAAAACCCTAACAGGACCCAAAAAGCTACACACAGGAAATATTTTAACCCTAAAAGGTACGCCGATCACCCCTACCACTTAGACAAAGGGAGAACCCCCCCCCCCCCCCCTCCCCCTGGGGTCAATACCAAGGTTTAATATCTTACCAAGACCCATGTAAGATCATGCAAGATCCTGGCAAGATCCAGGTATAATCTTACAAGATCTTGGCATGAAACCCACAAGAACTTGCATGAACATGAGTGAAGTTTCTGCCAAGAATTATCTAAGATCTTTCCAAGATCCTTCCAAGAAATTTACTTGCCAGGGTTTGAGTAAGATCTTGGATGATCTTACAAGATCTTAACAAGATGCTCAACCTGGGATATCCAAGCTTTAGTATACACCTATTTCAAAAATTGTAGTCGCAATCAAAGCTACAGTCCACACTCAAAAACCTGCAATTTAGGATGTTGGTATTTCTTCTCTTGTTATCGATTTATTCATAGCATATTTTGGTTATAAGTGTTTGTGGTATATGAACATAACAAGTTTTGCAGTGATAGATGATGAAACAAATATTTATTTCAAAAGCACGTAATAAATCACACATTCAGTTCATATTACCGACATCCTTTGCAGGCTTTAGAGTGCATGTGGACTGTAGCATCAGCTGTTACAATGATTTTTGAAATAGGACTGGTGTAGGTTGCATGGTAAGTGCTCTGGTCACATGCAATACTTTACAATCCCTTTTCGCCATTTGCTTCTCACTCAAACAAGATAGGTAATATGATAAAAGTTGTTTTAATATATCAAACACCGACGCAGCCTATACTAGTTTACTTGCTAGTTTTATTATATTACCCATCATTTATATCAAACACCGATGCAGCCTATACTAGTTTACTTGCTAGTTTTATTATATTACCCATCGTTTATATCAAACACCGACGCAGCCTATACTAGTTTACTCGCTAGTTTCATTCTATTACCTATCGTTTATATCAAACACTGACGCAGCCTATACTAGTTTACTCACTAGTTTAATTATATCACCTATCGTTTATATCAAACACCGATGCAGCCTATACTAGTTTACTCGCTAGTTTCATTCTATTGCCTATCGTTTATATCAAACACCAACGCAGCCTATACTAGTTTACTCACTAGTTTCCATTTACAGAAAGTGACGTACTACAACGGCTTATGTGTCTCCCAACTAAAGAGCGAACAGAATATCACCTTCTCCGCCTAGCCCATAGGTCACTGTGGGATCCATCATTTCCAGACTACCTAAAGATAGAAATATGCAAAGTCCATACAGTTAGTAGTCCCACTTGAAACTGGAACCTTCCAAGATAACTGTGCAAAGCTGTACAACGAACTTCCAGCAATTACCCGAGAAAATAAAGACTTTAAAACATTTGCAAAACAAGTGTACAAACTATTGTTAAACAAAGCTAAAACACGCCTTGGAATTTCATAACTTTAGATTATCATACATTCATATACACAACTTTTATACTATTTCCATATCACTATTTATTTTTCTATTTGACAATCATTATGTTACTTTGAAGATGTAGAGCTACCCTGTAGATAAGCTTCAAATAAACCGTTATTATTATTATTATTATTATTATTATTATTATTATTTACTTTTCTGAAATAGTTATCCCTACATAGTAACAACCACATTTTCTTTTGTGTATTATGTTTCTAGGTTACTGTTGCCTAGCTACCACCTTTTAAACGTTTCTCCGCGAGTGGTTTTCTCACATGACAAGCATTTAGACCACCTGGCCAACATTAATGCTTTACTGAACGCCTCAACACAGGAAT